>JABUQX010109960.1:12500-17500 GCA_015478945.1 Trachelipus rathkii | reverse complement strand
CCTGATTTTCATAAAAATCGGGGTGACAACCCTCTGGGTAAAAATTACAATAACCTATATATATATATATATATTTATATATATATATATATAATATATATATATATATATAATATAATATAAATATATATATATATATTAATATATATATATATATAATATAAGATATATATATTTATATATATAATATATTAATATATATATATATATATGTCAGTATTCAACATGGAAGCGAAGGCGAAGAACGGAAAGCAACTGGCGAAAATAGAAATTATATATTTTGGAATCAGCGGGAAAATTTTAAGGAGGGGATTTTATTTTTTTTTTGTTTTTTTTTTTTTTTTTGCATTTATTCGTCGGAAAAATTCTTAAAATTTTTTATTTTCCCCATTTAGGGGCTCGAGCCGACGGAGGACAGAGGGGGACGAAGTCCCACCCGTCAACCTAGAGGCCGAGAGACCCGACTCCTATGGGATGTTTTACAACTTGAAGAGTTGATTTTTTTTCCTAAAGAGGCGGACGATTTTCGTTTTCACTATTCTTCTTTATTATTTTTTTAGAGTATAATCTGTGATTTTCATAAAAATCGGGGTGACAAACCTTCTGGGTAACAATTACCTATATTATATAAATATATATATATATATATATATATATATATATATATTATATAAATATATATTATATAATATATATATATATATATATATATATAGCCACTTATCCTTTAAAAGAAGTTACATAAAAGTCATGAAATCGCAATCGCGAATTCCTACTTGTGCAAACCTGCAGTGTTACCGTGTTTAGCTAAACTCCAATAGAACAAGCGGAATAGTTGCCACATAGTTGCTTTTATTTATCATGTTAATTTTTGTTAATTTTAAAAAAAAAAAATTTAATTATTTTTTTAAGGGGCTCGAGCCGACGGTGGGGACAAGAGGGGGACGAAGTCCCCCGTCGTCCCCGGTAGGCCGAGGGACCCTGACTCTTTCCATCTTGGCGATTTAATCGAAGAAGAAATTTCGGTTAAAAAAAAAAAAAACTTATTGGCAACCTTAACCACTATTGCCTTGAAATAATCGAAAAAATATCGATTATATCGTTCGTTCGATATATATCGGTTACGTACCTTTTAAGATAAGTTCCTATTATATATAATATATATATATATAATATATATAATATAATATATATATATAAATATATATATATATATGTATATATATATATATATATATATATATATATATTATATATATATAATGTCAGTGTCAAAGCTGGGACATTCATGTAACTCAAGAAACGGCCAGCATTACAGTAAAACCAAAATTTATATATTGGAATCAGCGGAAACTTTTAAGGATTCATTTAATTTTTGTTTTAAATTTTAAAAAATGATAATTTTTTTTATTATTCATCGGATCAATAGAAAATTTTGGCTATGGTTTATATTCTGGCCGCGCTTCTTTTTCAGAGTCCAAAAAAATTTATCAATATAATTAATCAAACAAATAGCTACAATTATTTTTTCTTCATAAAAGAAATCTTCAATTTTTTTTCCTGTCTTAGAGTAGCTTGTGTTCGAGATAGGTGACAAAGAATTTGAACAATTTCTATGAAATTTTCTCTAAAGTTTACACATTGCATGCGTTTTTACATTTTAATTTAATATTGGAAGTATTTAAATGCAACAAGTCCAATAGCAATTGCCATATTATTAAATTTAATAATAAATTTATGTTCAAAGGTAATCTTGAAACACATGTAGTGCTAAACATAAACTATTCTTTAATAGTTTATATTTATATTCTTTAATAATAACGAAAATTCGACATTTAAATTTTATTATAAAAATACTAAATGTGAATTAATTCGCTGAGTATATAGCTTAATAATATATATTATATATATATATATATATATATATATATATATATATATATATAAGATAAATATATATTTATAATATATATATTAGATAATTATAATATATATATATATAGTAATATAATATATAATATATATAATAATATATATATATAATTATATATATATATATATAATATATATATATATATATATATATATATTATAATATATATATATATTATATATATATATATATCAATATAAAATATATATATATATATATATATATTAATATAAGTAATTGTCGGTTTTGAGTATGGTTATTCAATATCGATTGTGTTTCCGTATATCCGAAAAGTTACGATATCGTGTTAACCCATCTTTATAAAGAATTAGTTTGTTCGAACACGGAAGAGTGACTTTGGCTTCAGCTAAATTTACATTAAAAAATTTTCAAAAATGAAATATTATGTTTATATTTACGTATATATTAACTTAAATGTTATTTAAAATAAATTTATGAAAATTAAATAAAATTGAAATATTATTATATATATATATATATAATATATATATATATATATATATTATAAATATATATATATATATAATATAATAATAAATATATAATATATATATACTATATTAAATCACTCACTTAATTTCAGTTTCAGTTATTTTTCTTTAATTTTTGTTTTAGTTTGTGTTAGGCTAGTTTAAGTAATTTAGTAAGTTAAAGTTAAAGTTAAGTTAGGTTAGGTTATTAGGTTAGGTTAGGTTAGGTTAGTTATGCCAGTTAACCTAACCTAACCTAACCTAGCTTAACCTAACTTATAACTTTAACTTTAACTTTAAACGTTACCTTTCACTTTAAACTTTAACTTTAACTTTAAGAAAAAATACCTGAACTGAAAGTATTATGATTGCCACATCTTTTGGTCTATATATATAGATATATATATATTATTATTATATATAATATATATATCATATAATATATATATATATATATTATATAATATATATTATTAATTATATAATATATATATAAAGATCTAGAAAATAATATTTTATATTTGTGTAAATGTGTGCATAAATTACTTTTATTTTTATTTTAATATCGATTGCATGCATTTGAACACATTCTGTAATATTCAAACGAAATGCCAATCTCCTAGAAGGCAATATTATAAAATCGATTATCTTTCTTAAAATATGATTTGCTACATTACCCTCAAGCGGAACTGAGTTATCCAATGAATCAACATCTCTGATATATTATAGAAAAGATATATATAATATTTATAATATGTTTGTAATTAATAATTACTACTTGCGGATATCCGTGTTAGCTCTAATAGACTAATGGGTATACCGAGTCCTATATTTAGAGATTATATATATCTTTATATATATATATTATAGATAATATATAATATATATATATGATAACATATCGCTAGATATCTAGATGCAAGCCTTCTAGAAAAAAGACACAATCCATAGATATCTCAAAAACTACATTAGCTACAGGAAAAAGAATACATTGTTGGAATCCTGTTACAATTTTTAGTGCGGAAAATGTAAAAAAAAAAAAAAGAAAATATCTCAAAACCACAATAGCTAATAGGGAAAAGAATACATATTGCAATCCTTGTAAAAATTTTAGTTAGGAAAATGTAAAAAAAAAAAAAAAAAAATTAAAATGAACAAATTTTTTTTTTTTTTAGGGGGGGAGCTCGAGCCGGCGGGGGGCATAGTATTCTTTGTATATTTTTTTAAAGTATTACACGGCAATGTAGGGGGCTCGAGCCGACGGGGACACAGGGGGGGACGTTTATCCCGTAGGGGAGGGGCGGAGAACCCCCCGCGCGACACCCAAATACCAAAAGAGCGGGGGTTCCGGAGACCCTCCCCGGATGTGGGGAATAGTTCCTCCCCGTAGCCGGAGGCGAGAGACCCCGGACCCTGCCATCGTCTGTATACCCTGGGGTATTCTTTAGTTAAAAAAAAAAAATTAATAAAGTATTTATTTTAACGAGTACGTAAAAAAGGTCTCTAAATAGGCTTTCTACTCGTATTACTATAATTATTAACAATTTTTATTTTATTTTTACATTTTCCTAACTAAAATTTTACCAGGATTCCAAAAATGTATTCCTTTTCCCTGTAGCTATTGTAGTTTTTGAGATATGATTTTTTTTATTTATTTTTTTTATTTACATTTTCCGCTCTAAAATTGGACCAGCATTCCAGCAAGGTATTCCTTTTCCTGCTAGCGTGATGTAGTTTTGAAGATATGGATTGTGCTCTACTAGAGGCTGACCGAATATCATATTTATTCGATACATCGATAATCGAGAACGGCGCGGCCACAATGTAAACCTTTACCAAAAATTTTTTTATTTTCCCCATTTAGGGGGCTCGAGCAGACGGGGGACAGAGAGGGGACTCTTTCCACCGGAGCGAGAGACCCCGACTCCTGCCATCTTTGCGGTTTACCCTATGGTATTCCTTTAGTTAAAAAAAAAAGAATAATTTCCCTTTACATTTTGGTATTACTTTAACTAGAGGAATAACCATAGGGTAAACGCAAAGATGGCAGGAGTCGGGTCTCTCGGCCTACCGGGGACGACGGGGGACTTCGCCCCCCTCTGTCCCCCGTTGGCTCGATATCTCTTAAGGGTAAAAAAGAAATTTTTAAAATATTACCAAAAAAAAAAAGCAAAAAAAAAAAAAAAAAGAGAAAAAAAAATAAAGAAACCCCTCCTTAAAATTTTCCGCTGATTCCAAATATATAATTTGTTTTACTGTAGTTGCTGCCGTTCTCTAGTTACATGATGTCAGCTTTAGACACTCTGAGTAGATAATATCTATATATATATATATATATATATATATATATATTATATAACTATATATATATATATATATAATATATATAAGTATATAGTCATATATATATGATATATATATATTATATATATATATATATATATATAATTTATATATATATATATATATATATATATATATATCTAGTGATGGGACCATTATAGAAATTTCCTTTGACGTTTTCGAGTAATTATAAACAAAATGTTTTAATAATTCTTTCTCTCTTCTCTCTCTCC
>JABUQX010109960.1:0-5000 GCA_015478945.1 Trachelipus rathkii | reverse complement strand
TCAATTTATTCGTTGATAAAATCGTTAAAAAAAAAATACAAATTATCGAAACAAAATTTTTATTATCGATATATAAATAATCGAAAAAATCAGAAAAATACATCGATAGTGTTATCCCTAAAAAAAAAAAAAAAAAAAAAAAAAGCAGAAATTAGCCCTTTTATTCGAAGCTTTATTTTTTAATTTGTTATTGAACATATACATTTAAATTGTACGCTAATTGCTAAAAACTTTTTTGGCATCATTTTTGTAATTTAAAAGTTTTAATAGTTTTTATACAATAGTTGCGTAATACTTTCTCACATTAGTTACATAATAAGCAATTTTTTTATTGGTTACCAGATTTAGATATTTCTGCAGTAGTCTTCGGCACTCTTCCTTTAAAAGGATGTTACATAAAAAGACAGATATCGAAAAATCTCCGAACACTATTTCAGTGTCACGTATTAACTAAAACTCCAATAGAAGGAGCGGAAGAGTTGCCGCATGTTGCTTTATTTTTTCATGTCAATTTTTATATGTTAATTTTGTTTTAATTTTTTTTTTTTTAAGGGGCTCGAGCCGATGGTGGGACAGAGGGGGGACGAAGTCCCCCTTTGTCGTCCCCCGCTGAGGCCGAGAGACCCTGACTCTTTCCATCTTTGCTATTTAATCTTGGGTATTCCGTTAGTTAAAAAAAAAAAAGTTTGGCATCACTGACGCTCTATTGCCTTGAAATAATCGAAAAAAATTGAATACATCGCTCGTTCGATATATATCGGTTAACATCCTTTTAAAGGACAAGTTCCCAGTCTTCTTTTGACAAGTTTTGCTTTGCTTTTTTGTAACAAACTCTAGAAACGTGGTGTGTATTGCATAGATTTTTTAATTTATGCCAAAAAAAAGAATACTTGAAAAAGGATATATATTATATATATTATATATATATATAATATATATAATAAATATATATATTATATAATATATATATATAATATATTTCGATATATATATATATAATATCTATATAATATATATATATATATATATATATATATATATATATATATATATTATAATATATAATATATGCCAGCATTTCCATTTGTCCGTCTATGTATCTTAAAAAAAACTATTAATGGATGACATAGAGGAAGCACCAGTAGGTATCATGTACAGTACACTCCCCAATGAAGTAAAAAAGAAAAAAAAGGGTAGGATAGAAAGTAAGGATCTAAAAAAATATACAATAGTTACAGCGAAAAGGAATACATTTTTGGAATCCTGGTAAAATGTCACATAAGAAAATGTAAAAAAACAAAAAAAAAAAAATTATTGTTAATAATTATAGTAATATGATTAGAAGGTCTATTTAGAGACCTTTTATTGGTTTCTCGATAAAATAAATAGACTTTCTATTAAATTTTGCTTTATACGGCACACTAGGGGTCGAGCGACGGGGAACATAGGGGGGACGTTTTCCATACCCCGTAGGGGAGGGCGAGGAACCCCCGCGAACCCAAAATTACCAAAGAGCGGGGGTTCCGGAGACCCTCTCCCGGAGGGGGGGAATAGTCCTACCCCGTAGTTCCCCGGAAGGCCGAGAGACCCGACTCCTGCCATCGTGCGTATACCCTTGGGTATTCTTTAGTAAAAAAAAAAAAAAGCAAAATTTAATAGAAAGTCTATTATTTTAACGAGAAAAACCAATAAAAGGTCTCTAAAATAGGCTCCTCTAATCATATTACTATAATTATAACAATAATTTTTTTTTTTTTTTTTTACATTTTCTTGTGAAATGTTACCAGGATTCCAAAATGTATTCCTTTTGGCTGTAGCTATTGTAGTTTTTGAGATTAAATTTTATTTTTTTACATTCCAGACCAGCATTGGAACCAGAATATTATAGCAATGTATTCCGTTTTTACTGTAGCATAATAGATTTTTAAGATACATATGACGGACAATGAAAGAGGCTGACCATAATATATATATATAATAATATAATATATTATATATATATATTATATATATATATATAATATATATTATATATATATATATATATATATAATATATATATAATAATATATAATATATAATATATATAATAATATATAATTATTATATTATATATAATAGTTTAAGTACATATGACGGACAATGGAAACGCTGACCATATATATATATACTATATATATATATATATATATAATATATATATATTATAATATATTATATATATATAAATATATATATATATTTAATTATAGGCCAGCATCCTAGGAGGCCAGGCATGTTAACTAGAAGACTATAATATCTACAGAAATAATAACATTTGATTTCAGCAAGTAATTTCATCAGATGAAACTTAAAAAAAAAAATTATTGTATTCTAAAATTTATTAATAAAACCCTTAAATATAGTATAATCTTAGATCTGCAAGCGTAAGCTGTTGTGATTGACCTAAATCCCGTGCAGTAAGAATCACGAGAGCAAGAGCACCAAAATATTATTTTATTTTTAAGCTATGAAAATGTTATTGTTCCTTTTGATATCCCTTTTTAGGGGTTCGAAGCGACGGAGGGCACAGAGGTGGGCGACGAAGTACGGTAGGCCGAGAAAACCGACTCTGTCCATCTTTAGTTTACCCGGCTGCGGCTATTTTATAGTTAAAAAAAATCACATTGCAACTTTGCCGCTTTCTCGTACTAGCTCCTCGTAATTCCATAAACGATGCTTATAATACACTTTCCATCATTTAACAATAAAATTTTTCAAAGCGTTATTTTATTTATTTTTTTTAAAAACGGATAAAAATGTCTCCTGATTAATAAAATGTTTTTTTATTTTCTTGTGCCGTTATAGTTTTTTAGTTACATGCCTGGCCTCTTCGGGATAGCTGACCATATATATAAATATATATATATATATATATAATATATATATATATATATATATATATATATATAGTATATATATATAATATAATATATATACTATATATATTATATATATATATATATATATATATATATAATCAATAATATAATATTATATATATATGACTCATGTCGATTATTCAGCTTCCAGTTAAGCTTAGCCATTTTCCTTTATAAAAACATACAAACGAACAAAATGAAACAACAAACGCTCATTGTGTTATAAACTTTGAACTTTTTTCCAATTAGTTAGTTAGGGCCAGCCTGTAAATTAGCCGAAGCCAATATCTGAAAACTATATAGCTACAGTAAATTACATTTTTGGAATCCTGATAAAATTTTAGTTAGGAAAATGAAAAAAATTTATTGCTAATAATTATAGTAATATATGTTTATCTAACGTCGTGTTGGCATTTTAGACAGAAATTTAATTTTTAATTTTTTTTTTTTTTTTATGGCTCGAGCCGACGGGGGGGACGAGTCCCCGTCTTCCACCCGAGAGGCCGGAGACCCCGAATTCCTCCATTTCGTGGTTACCCGGGTATCCTTTAGTTAAAAAAAAAATTATAAAAAAAATTAACATTAATTTTGTCATTTTCCTAACTAAAATTTAACCAGGACTCCAATTTCATTTCTGTGCTATCGTACTTTTTAAGATATAGCTTTCGTTTAATGTAAACGCTGACCGTTAATTAGTTAGTTATTGAAGCAATGGAAAGTGAAATAAATTACTTTTATTTTTTGTATATCACACAACGGAAAGTTAAAGTGATGAATTAATTATTTGAGAAAATTTTAGTATTTTACTTTTTTGTCCTTTATTTGAACCATAGGGCAATACTAAAATTAGTATCGGAATGGTTGGTAATGCTATCTCAGAATTATTTACCTACGCTAAGATTACCTTCTTTCATTGTTGCACGAAAAAAGAAGAATTAATTTTAATTTTAGGCACCGGTGTGCGGAGCCCCGGTAGTCCGCGGGTGTCTGCGTGCATGGGGCAGCGTGATCCACCCTACGGTATTCGTGAACTAAAAAGAAAAAAACAGTGTCATGGCGTCTACATTCGCTCTACAAAAACTTTACGTAGATACATCAAATTTAACTGAAATAAATTGCTAGCTTACTCATTTTATAAGCTTAGGTGTGAAAGCTAGATATATATATATATAATAATATATATATATATAATCTAATATATATATATATCTATATCTAAAATAATAAAAAATAAATAAAATCTATAATCAAGATAAGTAAATAAAGTGCAAAAAAGAAAAAAATAAAAAAAAAAATAAAAAAAAAAAAAAATAAAATAAAAAAATAAAAAGAAATAAAAATAAAAATATTAGAAGTACAGAAGTAACTGAGAAATTAGAACCTCATAAATATATCATTAAAAAACAATAAAAATAAAATAAAAAATAAGAAACAAAAAAACAAAAAGAAAATAAAAAAACAGAAAACAATATGCAAATGAGAAAGAACAATAGAGTACCATAGACTGGTCCAAGAGATAAAACAAAAACAAAAAAAACCAAAAAAAAACTACAATAGCTACAGCGAAACGGGCAATACATTTGGCAATCCTCCCGTAAATTTTGCGATCAGGAAACACAGCGTCCTAAAAAAAAAATAAAAAAATAAAAAATTATCGTCAATAATTATAGAATATGATTGAGGCTACTTTAGAGACCTCTCTTCATTGGTTTCTCGTTAAAATACACAGACTTTTTTTTTAAATTTTCTATTTTTTTTATTACAAAAAATACCCAAGGGTATACCGCCCGATGGAGAGTTGGGTCTCTCGGCCTTCCGGGAACAAGGGGTAGGATTACTTCCCCCCTCCCCACGGGTACCCGGAACAACATCCCTCATGTCCCCCGTCGGTGCGAAGCCCCCTAGGTTGCCGTAAAAGCAAAATAAATTTATTTTTTTTTACATTTTCCTATGTGAAATTTTACGCAGGATTCCAAAATGATTCCTTTTACGCTGTAGCGTATTGTAGTTGAGATATATTTTATTTTTTATTTTTTTATTTTTTTACATTTCTGGACCAGCGATTGGACATATCTCTCC
>JABUQX010109959.1:10000-35143 GCA_015478945.1 Trachelipus rathkii | reverse complement strand
AGAAAAAGATGGAAACGATGTTTTACTGGTCAATGCAGAGCAAATAGGACTTAATATTTCTGTGTTATGCTATTGTTGCTGGACGTGGAGGGGAGATAGCCAGTATCTTTATAGTATAGCATTCAATTATCCTTGTACTACGTTACTTTTATCCAACCACTGACACCGCTAGCGCCAACAGACCCACGTGTCAGTATTTGACGCAAATGACGTGTTCTGTTCCGACATCTCTATTACCAATACCACATAACCAAATAACTATCTTTTGCTTAGAACCAAGCTTAGTTAAAAATTTTGTTCTTTTCATTTAGTGAGTAGTATATTGAAAAAAATATGCTAATGGACGTGTAGTAAAAAAGGTTATCTCACCCCGCTAATCATAAATACGACGCCCCTGAAAAATATTTGGATGTTATCTGAATCGGCATTGGGCCGGGAGGCGATAATTATCGACGCCGCGAAAAAAAACAAAGATTATCTCAAATATCTAAACTCTGAGCGACAAAAAAAAAATAAAAAAAAAAAAAAAAAAATTTATAAAATTTTGGAAAGAAGAAAACAAATGACAAAAAAAAAAACAAAAAAAAGGGAAAGTTAATTTGAGATATTTTTGTTTTGGTTTCTTACCAGAGTTATATTATATTCTTTTTTTGCCCCAAATGTCATAGTCAAAAACTTTCGAGTTATGTTGACTATAATTCGGAAGAGGGCATATTTTCGAGGAACGAGCAGTGTATGAGTAAAAAATGTGATCCTACGGTGATATAAAATAGCTTCCCGTTAGAGAAAAAAAAAAAAGCGTATGCAAATCGCCTGGCTGGCATTCTAGTATATAGGCTGACATGAGTGACCAGACCCCACTCACATATATCATCAGTCCTCAGCCGGGACAACTCGTGCACACAGAGTCCTAAATGCTCTTGCGTAATACCGGGCCATTTAAGACTGCTCGCGGCAAAGCACACCTGATGAAAAGGCGGCGGGAGCACGAGAAGCCTAATCGTCCTAAACAACCTATCGTGCACTGCAATAGACCTGCTCGAACACACTGGTGGATCGATGGTCATTTTGGCAAAAAGTTGGTGCATTTGAAACATAAAAAAGTTCAATACAACATAATTACAATTAATTCATAAGTGTACTGGCTGAAACGTTTCGAGGTAGTAGCGATACAGACCGACCAGCGGGCAGCAGCCTGGCCTTATTATGGCTCCCACCCCTATTCGGGGTCCACCGTAATGCAAAGAAATGGAAGGAGGGGGACGTCGCTCCTAATTTCTAGTGCTTATTATTATAGACCGCTGCTCGCTTTGACCCCTCGATATGCATTAAGGAGGTAAACAGTGGTAATGAGAGAGCTTTTGCCTAAGTTGATGAGAAGGATATTATATATATATATATATCATATATTCGGTTGTACTATATAACATGTTATACATATGAATATATATATGAATTATATATTATAGGATATAGCAATATCTATTTATAAATTATCCAGCTGTATTCATAAATATTCTTGTGTAAGTATCTAAGCGAGATTTCTTTTTTAGGGTATATATATATAATATAATATATAAATTTATATATCAATTATATATTCATATATTATATAGGTTATAATTATTTATGTTAGAAAACTGCCGTGCAGCTTTATTGCTATTGCCTCCATTACTGTTCAGGTAGGTCATTTATAAGTTAACAAAATAACATTTTTACCTCTTCGATGAACGCTAAGAGATACAGAATTATGGTTGTGTGTTTTTTTTATAATACTTGAATCGACTTTTTGATCCTCGCCTCAAATACTAGGTGGCTATTTTGGAAGAAGTAGATGTTTGAATACCTTGTAATTCTATTAAAATTATAGATTCTATTTGACCTCATATCCCACTTAAGCCACCCTTCTTATAGGAGAAGTGGTGTAGATGATAAAAGCGAAAATAACTTTTTGTATTATCCTATTTTATAGCCCATAATCCAGGGTAAGGCCACTCTCTTAAGTGCCTATTAGAAATGAAAAATATAAATGCGTTACCATATTAAAGTCGACAATCGTTCTCTTCTATGATCTTTTTAGAATTTTTTTTTAATTTCTTTTTCCAGATATCGTCCACTCATGACTTGAATCCTATTTCTGTAATTTCCTATCAAACCTAGTTTTAAGTTGAATATACAGTTCACATAAAGATTTTCCGAAGTCGATATGTCATTCCTATATAAAGTAATTAATTATCGTAAAAGAGGATATGTTGCCTATCAGGACTAAAATTAAGATGTTAGACTAATTTTACTTGCATATTTCTTAGCTCAGATACGCCCCCAGAAGTGACGGACTTAATTTTTAAGTCTTTTGATAAACCTTCTCTCAACAGACTCCGTCAGCGAACATCACCAAGTTTTTAGAATAATGAATAGAATATATTATTATCTTTCTTATAAAATAGGCGAAACACATCGTTGTTTTATAACTAATATCCTATTGTTCATTATCACTTTTCTAAACTTTCCATATTGTAAATTTATAATAGAAATTATCGATAAGTGACTAATGTATGAGAGTAATCAGTAAAAAATTAAATCATGGTTTATCTTACCAAATATTAAATATTCAGTTGACCCTCTCACACCATTTCTTTATGCATTATTATGCGCAACATTATTATATTATTATTATTATATATATTATGAATTAATGAAATACACTGTAAAATAAATTATAGATTATTATATATGATATATATATTATTATATTAAATTAACAACCCTTCTCCGGATATGACTGACATCACATTCGCATGTTCTTTCTTGAATTCCTATCCTCATATTATTATCTGCTGCAGTCTTAATGTAAAAACAACGAGACAGATGATAATTCCTTAATTACTACTTCTATGGTTGGCAAAAGTCATGTTTATATCATCCAATTTTTGGAAGCAGGTTGATAAATTCTTCTTTGGCACGTCGTCTGTGAATTCCGTACAGGTTATGAATGTTTATCGCCGTAGCACTCCCTGACGCGGTTCATATGAGTCGTACATACATAATAAAATAATGCGATGATTGAATACACGTACAGGGGAGACTTCAAGAATGAACGCTTAGCATGGCTGTGAGCATGTCTTCCGGTGTGTGATCTAAGAAATGCTATAAGATTAGATCGTCTAGATATAAGGAAGATCAGGAATGTAAGGTTATAAGTAAAACTATGTAAAGTTATATGTCATGAGAGTTTTATGAATCTAAGTGTGTTATATTTAGGCTTACAGATCACACCGACTCAATCCCGAAATATACTTTCATCCGGGATTTACCAATACTTGCTAATTAGAAACTCACTGCACCCTGAACTAAGCAAATGATTAAGATAGTTTTATTTCTCGTTCCAGCACTAATGTTCTATAATGCCATACTCTCTAATGAAACAATCAATTGATGCGCTGAGATTCTTTGTTAGTTAAATTTTCTATGACTTCTCGTCGCTAGGTGGATTATGATGCATGAAACAAAATCGTATTTCGTTAGCACAAAACAGGATTATAGTGTCATATTAAGCTCACGACTAAGAAATACGGATTATGCATCGCTATTCCAGTTACAATAATAAGTAACATGTACACGCTCACATTTAAAGCATGTGGAGGTGATCCATTTAATAACTTAAGATTTAGAGTGACAGCCCAGAATAGCTTCTTCCCATGAACTTGTTAGTTCGATTCACTGAGGAGACATCTTCCCGCATCTCAACGTGTACGCCCTTCATCTATTATAGCGCTCAGACGCGTCCATTTTGTAGAGCACGTAGATATAACACTTATGCTTATTCCAATGCCTTCACATAGTTAAAGTTTGAAAAATCTTGATGAAGAGCACAAGTAATTCTGAGCATTAGCGCAGTTTTAAACATGTATAGTTTTCACCGAGAATGGAAGACAGTAGAGTAGGATTATTTCTTAAATTCAGACGCAAACGCTGAAGCATATACTTATCAGAGGAATGTTTATACACATAGACAAAGTAGAGAGTCTAACTTTTATCATCTATGAGAAAAATGTGATAATAATATTTATTATTGGCCGTCAGTATGAGTGTATTCGAAACGATCACAGTATATCGAATGACAATTTCCAAGTTATCGTAATTTCGCGATAGACTTTTTAAAGGAGGGGGGACCGAAAATTGAGTCATTTAATTTTATAGCAGTTTCACTATAGGCATATCAGAGTAGTTAAAGTTTAATCGTGCATCAAAAGTTTATTCTTAAACTTTCAAATCTTTAATATATTTAAAATGTACACAAATAGCTAAATAAAATTCAAATAGAAAAAAAATTCCTGTTTGTAGGAGATTTTCGGCAAATAATTATAGTTATATTTCTATCGCATATCAGATAAATTTTTCGCGCCATATATTTTGCTGTATTATAGTCGTGTAAAACAACTTAGCACTTTTTATCGTCATTATGACAACCAAGATATTAAGAGGTGTCATGTAACAGCTCACGTAAAGAGCTACATTATATTACTGTTTAATAAGTTTCATACTCCCAGTCTACTTTTTACACATTAAATGCTGCCCGTACCTTTGATAAAAGTTTCAGATGGGTAACTTTTCAATCTTTAAGTTAGTAACTTAATTCTCGTGTTAAACCATAAAGATACTATCTTTTAGACACAAGTATAGCGCATGCTGATCTCTCATTAACCCAACCATATCACGAACATTTTCATCGTTGCTCCAGATAAACAGTGATTGCTATAAGTCTCATCACATGCGTTGTCTGCAGTCTATTGTGCATCTTGATGGACTATGCCCATTATTAGTTACCTTTTTAGTATATGTCGAAACGACATCAAAGAATTGTAGACTCCCACACATAGGTCTGCTAATCCTGACCTACATTATTACCATTTAAAATTATGTCAATGATGTCAAGCCATACCATCTGTGTATCTAAGTAAAATCTGATGCCCCTATCTTACTCTCTTCACATAATATATTCCCTCGTAAGATTTCAGACAAATAAGACACATTGCGTCTCAACTTTTCTCATTATGGCGACTCTCTGATGAGATACTTTATCAGGTATATAATCTAGAATAAACCTATCAGCTATTTACTCATAACACGTCTCCATGCAATATCAAATTACACACAACGCCAATCACTCACCCGTCGTTCGAATAACCTACTTTCCAAATCGATCTTGATCACTCCTATTTGCCGTCTTTTTTTTAGACGCACTAGCATGTTAAACGCCACCCTTCATCTCCATGCTACGCATCATAGTTATCGTATAATGAGCGATTCATCATATTGGCATTTACAGCGCCAAGGATATCTGTATTTCGACAATACGAGAATTTAAACCACCTATTGGAGTGTGTTAATGAATTTCATCACTACTATTTAAAATACCTATTTAATTGAATTCTAAAGAATTTTGTATGGATCACTCGAATTCTTTAATTCGTATCAAGCCGCCAATGGCAATGGAAAGCTAAACTTCATAAATCCGGTTAAAGAATTTAGACTTAGCTCTTTTATCTTATCGACGCTACTTCTTGGATAGTATAAGCTACTGCAATGCGCAATATCTACTGGTTCTGTGACTAGCATACACAAGCAGGGCAATAATAGAGATTCTAATTAGTAAAGAACGGGACGCTTTAGACGCACCAAGTTCTCTTATTATCATAATTCTTTCCGGTAGGCCCCTCACCGGATATGACCTGAGAGAACCATGATCCGCCAGGATTTTCATTTCTGTCACGATGTTATTTTGAGAGCCAACTACAAACTAACTGATCCCGCGCATATCGTAGAGTACAACCATGCGAGTACAAACCCAAGTCAACGAGTGAAGTTTATGAACTAAACTAACTACGCGCTCTGCTACCATGCTAGAAGGTCCAAATATCTAGTTACACTTGTGCATACCCAATACCTAAATGTCATTAAAGGACGGGAATACTTTAATACCAAAACACCCATATAAATTATGATACCAAACTAAATCTAAATAACATCCATAGTAACTAGCAATAGTCGTTTATGAAGATCTTCGATTAACTTCTATAATTATTATATTTAAATATTGATTAAAAGGATAGAAATACCATGAAGCATGATACCCAAATGATATCCCATTCAGACTATTAATACTTCCAAGAGACTAGACTAATGAAGCCGGTTTCCGCCATAACGACCGGGTTATCGAGTAGTTAGCCGTAACCTGCTTACAACAGATGGAGGGGGAAATAGTAATTAATAATCATGATATTATAAATTCTTCAAGTTATTAAAGTTCAGGTTTACCCTTTTGATAATTCTGTAGGATTATAAAGGTAATTGTGAGTTCGAGATTATGTGAGAATTATTTAATATAGTAGAGGAATATATAATTAATTTGATAAAGTAATATAGGGTTGCATCTCTTGATCAATGATCTATATAGTACGTAGTGCCGGTAGATTATGTGATCTAGTGGGAGTATCGAGTAATACATGAATACTAATTAAAAGAAGTACGAGACTCGGGATTATTTTGTGTGTATATAAGTAGAAATTTTGAGATTTGTAGAGTTGAGGATGAGTTCTTAGAGGAGGTAGGAATATCATAGTAAATAAACTTGAATTATGAGAGGCGGAAATTGAAGCGAATGGTAGGGGTGAGCCGGAAATGAGG
This sequence comes from Trachelipus rathkii, assembly GCA_015478945.1. Taxonomy (NCBI): domain Eukaryota; kingdom Metazoa; phylum Arthropoda; class Malacostraca; order Isopoda; family Trachelipodidae; genus Trachelipus; species Trachelipus rathkii. The sequence goes on along the minus strand of JABUQX010109959.1, from coordinate 28,456 downwards.
ATTGATGACCAGCCAGATTGATTGTGAGATGTATGCTGGTAATATATAATGGTTATTATAGCTAGATAATAAAGTGTATTATTAATGTAATGTAGAAATTATTTTTATGTTTAAATCTTATCATTGATGATAGATTATTATTAAGGATTTAAGATGATTTGAGTAACGAAACATTTAAGGGAAACGGTATAAGGAATTTTAAGTACTTAATATAATGAATGATTATTATTATTGATATGCTTAATATTATATAATTCATTGATATAGTTTAGATATAGGTGAGAATGATGTAAGAGTAGTATTATGGGTTATTGATCGATTGATTATTTATTATGTAAATATTTCACGTCAGGGCTAACAGTAATCCATATAGAGATCAATTTCAACAATATACGTCGGCACTTTATTAATATAACCTGACCCAAGTATTATTGATAATTATTAATTACAAATTCTATTGTTCTATTAAAATATTTAAAATAATATTATAATTCTATGTTCGATGATAATTTTTGTGTAACCTCAAGTTGATTTATATCACATTGAGTCCATGGTAGTATTGATAAAGAACTCTAGGGAGGAATAATTATGATTACTCTGCACTCTAGTTTATGCTTATGCCTTTTTATCCAATCGGGTTGCAAGGTTATGTAATTTGAGATGATATAAATTCCATCGATAGATAATATTGATTATGAAAAAATAATATTAAATTTAACTGATTTTCTATTAACTAGTATTATTAATATATTTATTATATTAAATACTCTATATATATGATTAGGATTAGGTATTATATAGATTATATAATATGTTGAATGATATTAATATTATAGTATTTAAGATATATATAATATTTAGATTAATAAGTTATTAGTAAATTAGTAATTCAAGATTAGTTTACTAATTATTAGATTAAGGTAAGATAGGTAAAACTTAATTAGTTACTTGGATTCTGAAAAATAGTAAATTATATATAACAATTTAATAATATGATATAACAAATTGTATTTCACAATGTTTACTGCATATTATATTATATGTTGACATTATGTTAGATTAAAAATAGGAATAAATTAAAATAATATTATTATATTAATCCAACATAAAGTAAAATAAGAAAAGGAAATTATAAGTAATTTATATGATTTTACTAGGTTAGATTATTCGAATGTTGTGATCGTAACTAGTGATAAAAACCATTATGACAAATCGGACCTATTCTCAGAGATCATGTGAATAATACTGCGTAACCAAAATCGAGTGAAAGAATATATTAATCCTCTATTAGTAAGTTAATATCAATATGTGACACTGACGGAATATAAACAAAATACATAAATGATCGGTGAATGAATGATGTTGAGAAATAGTTCCAAGTAGTGATCGGTGGTAGAACCAACGTTTCTACCAAGATATTCTGATAAGGGGTGGAGGAAACCTCATGAAATAACAATGAATAACTTTGCAGGAAATATCTATTATAAACAGAAATGGGATTATAAGTGTAAGTAATTGATAATTATAAAAATTTAATTAAAGCAAATATAATAACCTAAAAAAAAATTGAATGAGATAGAGTTATCCTCATATAAGAAACAGAATTCAAGGCTTACAATGCACATAGGAAACCAACCAACATAAGTTTAAAAGTTTGCATTATTGACCAGCCCAACAACCCAATTATATTGTGTCAGCGATGTTTTAAAGGGAAGAGACTAGATATAGATAAATATACATAATTAATTGAGAGATAAAATATAAGCTTCAACTCAAGTAAGAAATAATATAATTAAAAGACTTATTAGAAATGAAAAAAGACTCGCATAATAATGACTTTAACGAATGTAGATAAGCAAATCAGGATAGGTAGAATAATAAGATTACTAGCAAAGAATATTATAAATAGTAAGATAATATATATAACTGCAACAATATGAAATCTCAGAAAATATCTATTAATGAAAAAAAAACGACGACGTAAATTTATTCTCAGGAAAAGATATGATCAATAGGACTACCGCCTCATAAGCAAGTGAGATGAATAAAGAATTATATTATAAAAGTGAATAGAATCAGAGTACAAGATTGTCAGGAGCATAACAATATAAGACTTGAATTAATAAATTCAGAATTGTACGTGAAGAGATTAAGACAAATCAGAAAAGGTAGAAAGCGGTCCTCGTATAAGAAAACCCCAAGTGTAGCGTAAACGATAAAGTAATACACCCCTGAGATAACCAAAAAGTCAAAGAATAAGAATAAACTATACTGTCTAACTTGAAAATCTCCGGAACAGGACTCAGAGATTTCACAATAGAGCTGAGATAAATAATAAGTGTTATCGTATATATAAAGAAGAAAAAAAAAGTACGTATTGAGAACTGGATCCGCAGCATATCTAAGAATAGAGATATAAGTAACAAAAATACAAAAATATATACATTGATGATAAAATATATATAGAATAAATTGTTATGTACTGTAAGTACAGATGACCTATAAAACAGAGGAGTAAAAACATCATGGTTGTTGTAACTTAAAACCCTTTGTACAGGATTGATAATAGAAATGAGTAGTAAGATACCACAGTTGCATAACCGGTACCGTTTAATAAAACGGATGGCTACCGCATAACCCAATAAAAAAACAAGCAAAAAACAAAAAAAGAGCAGAAAAAGAAAAAATAAAAAAAGAACTGGCAAATGATATTATTCGGCCCTGGTGTATACGACCGCGACCGCTCACCCTAGGACCCAAAAAGAGAAGAAAATTTGGAGGCAATAGAGTGAGCAGCTTTCAGATGAGTAGAAGAATGTAGTTTCTAGCCATCGGCAAAAATTATTTTGAGTTTTTTCCGCGACTTGAGATCCTCCTACTTAAACTGAACCCGAGGTAAGACCTGGACAGTATAATAATATAAGCAAAATTTAACTTTGTGTTAAGATTGAAATAATTCCCACAAGCAAATTAGTTGTTAACAAAAAATAAAAGAATATACAGCAAATCTGACGAGATTGCTCAATTAGTATGAGTCTCATAGATATGTCCCAGCAAATTAAGCAGAATTGCCGAAGAAACTTTAAAAAAATTGCCCGAACGTCTTCATCAACTAACGAGGTAATAATTATATAATAACTAGAAGTAATAATTCATATACTACTATCATTACTATATCGTAATACATAATAAATATATACATACTTCAATAATATAATGAATTATACTATACTACTATATATATAAGACTATATAGATACTAAATATATAATAATATATAATATATATATATATATTATTATAATAATAAATATATATATTACGTGACTGCATGATACTGATTATGCAAAATTTTTAATAGCCCTCGATGCACCGCTCATTAGAGCAAATTTTGCTATGACCGATTGACCGCCAGTGACGATTTGCACGACCATAAAATATTGAAAAACAAGAATTTCCGTATTTTAAATATTCTCTTTTTCCTCTCCCTCCCTTCCCATCTTCTTCTCGCATCTTTTTGTTCTCGACACATACCAATCTGACTACATCTCCCATCTATGAAAAGAGTTATATTGAATAGAGTAAATAATAGTAGATAGAACAAATACTAGTATAAATATATATAAGAGATAAAAAAAGATATATAGACTAATATTATATTACTATATAGAAATTAGAGAAATATAGAGATATAGGAATATGAGATATATATAGATAGTTAACTATAATAATATTATAAACATTTATAATAGCTAACTATATATTATATAGAAGATATACATATATATATATAGATAATATAACTCCTTGATATAGATAAATTATATACATATAATATTAAAATAATATATAATATGATATTATATAGTAATATATATACTATTATAGAAAAAAAGTACTGATTATGTGAGTGATCAAAGCAACTTAGGGTACAATGATTAGGTATAATATATATTTAATATACATAACTTTTTCGATTAAATAAAAATATATACACTATTTACTATATAACTCTATAAATAATAAACATTCTTTATAAAAATAATTATAATACTTATATAAAATAAAAATTTAATATTGCCTATATATTGCATTACCTAAATAATGTATAAAATATATATAGTATAAGTAAAAGCATGCGAAAAATCTAAGTCATACGTTCAACCTCCCAAATATAGATTAAATATAATTAAACAGCGATCAACAATTTATGAATCAAAGATAAAAAATAACAAAAAGAATATAATATAATAATAAAATGACTTTCGAAAAAATTAAATCTATTATAAAATTATAAATATAATAATAATATATAATAAATAACTAAATTTAAAAAAAATAAGATACATCTTTTAAAGGACAAATATAAGTATAAAGTAACAGCTCGAAAAATTATCTACCTCAAATGTCTCTAACAGAAGCAATTATTACAATATACTAATCCTATTTAAATACTCCCAATACTACTCTCCTCGACATAGATGTTGCGCCGAACGAAATCATATGCAAGTCACAACAGCAAATCCATTTAACAAATATAATTATACAATTCCTCAAGAAACCACGATAAAACCTCACGTAAAGATCGGCATACTCAACCACTCTAATAAGATATGAGCTCAAGAAATAATTCATCGGTTGCAGTATAAAGGAATATAAAACGTATTATTAATTAATTTCCATAGTCTATATCTTAAAAATGATAAAATGAACCATATGATAAAATTCATAATTAGGTACAAACAATTTAGAACAAGCTGCGCCAAAAGAAACACATACCAATCACACTTATTTCAGTTATATACAAGTTTGACAATTCCATGGATTGAAATTGCTATGAGTAAATCGTATAAAAAAAAAAGAAAGAAATAACGGAGGAACAAAACACCTATTTGGGACATAAAACCCTTGCAAATTATTGTGAATACTTGGGAATATTGCAAGTACAATATCACTGCAAAGAAGAATACAAACATATAGCTCTATCTAGCCAATGAATCTTCGCACTATGTTAGAGTATTATGATTTAGGAAAAAGATTCGCTGATGCGCAAGGATCACATATCAAAAAGATAACGACTCTGCTCTTTTAAGAAACACTCCCTACTATTGGTATTCGCTGCATTGGTGCAAGCATTATATACAGAACCGGATTTCAATGACACTGCGCAAAAACCCATGAGTTGGTAGAGTCGAGCGTACGACGTAGCAACTTCACAAAACACTATCGCACCGAATATAAGAGACCAAACCAGTAGAAGTAAAACTGCGCTGTGAAACTAATATAGGTAAATATAGAGATTACACTACAGGTCGCTGATTATCTGCAAAGGTTTCTACCATTAGGTATCACAATGGAGAATGTAGATCTTACTTACATCAGATGACGCGTATTCTGAAGCTGTCGGTGACGGACATCTATTTGAATTGTGCCTGTGAAATGTCAACCCTACACAAAGTTCCATAGAGACTGCTGTACGTCTACATCACCTGTGTCATCAACGTATGCTCGAGACGTATATTCCTAGATTAGATGCCGCCTCACGGAATCGCGTTAAGAAAAACACAACGGCCTCAATAGTATAGTCATATCTATTGCTATATATAAAATAGTATAATCGTAATATCTGTCAATGCAAATTCATTATTTAAATTAACTTTAGTATTAATTAAACTAGAATATTTGCATTCTAGATAAATGTTTATGTTTGAACACTAAAAATTATCAATATATTATTAATATTATATATTATTATGCAAAGTAATATATATTAATTACAAACGTATTATAAATATAATTATATAACATAGCCATAATTAATCGTTAACATAATGCTATAATATCGACTACCGCCACTTAACAATATATACTAATAAGTATTTAAGTACCAGTAAATATTGATTTAAAGAGTTCTTAAGCATATCAATCTAATACTATTACAATTATCTAAATGATTATAATAATAATATATTTCTACAATAATCTAAGTTGGATAAAAAAGAAGTTATAGACATAAAGTTGTAAAGGAGCCGCTGATCTCTAGACTAGGCAAACAACGGAATATAATCATTGCACTAACGCGGCTGAGAGGGACGGCTGTGCTTACTCAAGTTATAAATAATCTCAAGATCTATGTGATTCTTTTGTATAGCTCAGATGACTACAGATCTATACACACCACAGAAAATACAGTATGACTAATAGAGGACGCTCAATGGTCAGATTTGATGACCGAAAGATATGAAATGAGCACGTCCGAGGATTGGCACCAAAATTAGCCCTACCTATATGTACGCCAGCGATGTATATTCAATGTTTCTAGTGCGCGTGATATTTCCTGAAGAGGTTAGAGTTATCGAAATCATTAAGTTGAGCCTAATCCAAGAGAATGCGTAAGCGATACGTTTAAATTACTGCCTGGAATTACAAAGAAGAGGGTTTGAAAAAGCTAATAAATGGTAATAATCAGCAACAGGTTATGCTTGTGCATTGAGCATCTCTCGATGGACTTACTACTATGAATGTGAATGGAAGTACTTAGAGGAAGTACTCGACATATGTAATCCTGAGAATGTTTAAAACTATATTAGGATCATATAGGTGAACATAGGAGACGATCAATCGTAGACTTGTTTATAAAGAATATGTCTTTTTGCAACAAACATCGGGCATTCAGTAATCCTGAATGTATATTAAATAGTCTAGGGATTATACGTACAAATTTGGATCCTCGAATGTCTAACATGCCTTAGAGGGTAAATGTTTCAGACTTACTTTGTTCAGAATTGCATGATGACGCAATAAACCACATAAGTATGCAACATAAGAAGTATAGATCTATAAGGTGTAAGTGTTCAGATAAACAATCTTAGAGTTGTAGTGCGAAGAATTAGATCTACAATTGCAGGAGAATGACACATCCACAATAGTAAATGGACAGAGAGCTTGTATCAATGTTTTTGTAGGTGACAGATGTGACAAATGACAAAACTTACAACTCCTAATGATGCTCTAAGGAGAAAAATACATGGAAAGATACGCTAAGATGAGTTTTGATACACTGAAAGACAGATAGATAAATAACATACAAGGATATAGATTAAAAACTGGAAGGACTTTACAACTGTGATGAAGATTATGATACATGAGAATACATCGGCTGAGAAACTGAAGAAACAAATATTTGTAGTCATTAACATATATCCTGGAGAATAAATATAGTTGCAGAAGGCGAGAGAAGGTCAAAAAGTTAGTTAACTAGCTGGGTCTTGAGGAGTATCGTTTTATCTTCATGACCAACCTGGGCAGAATGAACCACAATATGCATAGCATAGTGAGGGTCCGTCGCAGTCCGTAAACTTAGATATGCTCTATCTCGAAACCAACTCTCGAACGAGCTCTCTAAAATGTGTAATTAGCGGTAGAGCTCGATCCTTCTTTTTACTTGCGTATTTTCCTCCTACCTTCTTTTGCGTGGCATCCTCACCTTACCCCCAGTTTTGGGAAGAAAAAGGATGATGATATATTAATTTTTAGTGATAGATGAATGCATGCTACCATACTAATATATATTTATATAACTAAATATCCTATAATATATAATAATATTACCTATATATACTAATATATTATATATTATCACTAATATATAGGAATCTATATAAATAATCTAATATAATCTAATATATGTATACTATAATATACTATAGCTAATAAGTAATTTGATAGTAACCTCACCAATTATCTATAACACAACTATAATTATTAATTAATTATATTAAATATAATTAATATAATGATATCTGCTATACTATTAAAGTTATTATATATTATACCATAATATATATTAATAGAAATGAATATTACACTACCATTAACAATATTACAATTATAAATTATATAATCATTAATTAGATATATTTGTAAGCATAATACTAATCAATAATGAGTACGTTAATAATACTGTCGGACTAAGATACATTAGAACATATATGAGAAGGAGACAAAAATAACAGTAAACTAAAGAAGAAAATAAACGATTTAAAAAATATCCAGGTACAATGAAGTGATTGCTATACCCAACTGATTATGTAAGATCTTGTCACCTATTTAAAAAATGAAGAATATTGGGAAACGGAAAATAAGTTAATGTTATGTTTTGAGAAAACAATAGATTTGGAAAAAAAAATACGAATTGAAAACCACTTTCTTGTAAATTATACCATATTAAATAAAATAATGATTTCTAGATAAATATAACACTTTTAACAATAGCTCAAAGAAAATAGAATATGTGAACTGAAAGATATTCGCAAAGAATTCTGGTAAAGCGCGATAGATATCGCCTTTTTAATAAACACCTACACATAATTCGAAAACGGAATGAGTAAGCTTATCGCCGTCTAAGACCATGGATTAATTAATATCAGTTACAATCAAAACAGCATAAGTGCAAACGATTGAATATGTATATGAAATATGATGTAATTTATGTAAGGTCAATACGCTAGAGAGTCAGCGTAACACGCTTGGTCGCGACGAGGAGAGCACCTCTGCCATTCCAAAGAACTCAAGCTAATTGATAGAACAACGTAAATCAGCAAAGTCTGACCAATAAAAACTGACAACTGTTATACCTTCCTTAGTGTTTAGACAAGTAATCAATTGCCAAAAAAAAGCTTGCTCAAAGCCAAACATTATATCCTTATCCAAAAGATCTATAAGAAAAAAAAATCTGCGATTAATTCGAAATAGATGTTGACACAAATCTGGGATTATCATAGAACGGTTATCAGATTTGCCATCGAATAAATCCTTCGCCGATAAATTTTTTCCACAGGATTCTAAAGAATCTCAATAGAACAAAAAGACCTGGTGCGAAAAGTCGTTGAAGATCAGAAATATCCGCTGTAAGAAATGCAGAATGTGGGTGTATCACAAATAAAGCCATTCTTCAAACAAAGTAGATAGGCGGCTCGCGGATACACAAAAGGGAAGTGCACCCAACAGATAATTTTGCCTTCTTTCCTAAAGTACCGATTTGCCCCTGTACACAGAACAAACTGCTCCCGGCTATCGAGATTAAAGAAGTGATAGTCCATTTAAAGTGATTGGAAGATATACTACAATATAAGGTTGAAGTGTTACTGGTTAAGAGTGATATGTTGTTCTAAGAAGAGCCAGAGTGATACGCCTTAGCAATATATATAGTCAATGTGACTATACATGATTTGGAATGAACAGCTATTAAGTCTATACTGGCATAGAAACATCAACAACAAAACAGAAATTTTGAAATCCATATTTTCTTAATAAAGATGCATGTACAACTGTAGTTTTGCTGTAAAAACTTTGGAAATAACCTTTGGAAAAAATTGAGTACAAGATGAAATCAGAAGAAAAGCAGACACATACCATAACCAACAATATGCAGGTAGAATTATATAATATAATTCAGATTCATATACAAACATAAATATGTAATAATAAAATACTATAAGAAATAAATTAGAAAAAACACCGATAGTGTTACATATTAATACATCATATATCCAAAATATATATACCGTTAAAGTTATATATATACTCTAATAAAACTATGCAAAACGCTAAACAATACTGCACCTATAACATAGAAGATCTAGTATCAGAATCATAATGGATGTATCGGAATCATCTGTTTTATAACTATACACCATCGCTGAGAATAATATGCAAACATGTACAAATTCCCACTGAATTGTAACTATTGGCTCTTGACCAGCCGTTATATGGCCGATCAGTGTACACTCAACTGAAAGATACACATATAATAATTATACTATATAGTACTAAATACGATAAATATAACTATAAATTCACATTGAAATATTAGTTCGTAAAGAAATGTTTAGCGTAGAATAAAGGTTTAAAGTACACAAATAATATCTATAATATATATATAGATAGCTCATCTAATATAATATATATTTAATTAATATATAATACTAACTCTTTGATTAACTATAATATATTAACTATCTATTAATAATACAATATATCAGATTATATAAAAATATCATATTATACAAAAATAATTTAATATTAAGTACCCCTAATATAAAAGTAATGAACTACTATAAATAAATTATATGATGTATATATATATATAATATAGGGTAAATAATATATATAGTACACTATATAGTATATATATGAGTAGAATAACCAACCTAATAACATACTAATAATATAAATTTGGCAATCCGAGTACCGTTAATACCGAGTACTATAGATCGGCATGCCATAGTTCTTGGTATAAATTTAAATTTACATTCCAAACTATTTACAGCGTTAAAATTTAACTAAAAATTAAACTTTCAACTGCAATATATATTACTATGCTTAAATCATGGCGAGTAATCATGACATTTTACCAGACAAGTCATCGCTACATTCCGTATTCCCAACTTCCGACGTATATATATTATATATTAATTACTAAATAATATAATAAAGTATATAATATAATAATGATATAATAATATATGTAATATACAGATCATATTTATCAAATAAGTATAAATAAAAAAATTAATTTATTATATAATAATTATATAATAAAAAAAGTAACTTATATATAATAGTAATATGAATGATTCATATAATAAATAATATAATACTATAAAAAATTATATATTAAATATATAACTATATAATATAATTATAATATATAGCTTATAATATAATAGTATATATAAGAAATTATTATAATATTAATATAATATATATAATATTATATTATAATATATCATTATAATTATATATAATTTATAATTAATAATACAATATAATTATATATAATATATTATATAATTATATCATATAATCATATTATAAATAATATACATATATATATATTACTTATATTTATACTATTAAAAATATATAATATGATTTATACGTATATATATATATAAATTGCAACCTTCCTGTGGCAAACCAGTCAAACTTAACACCTATTAAAGAATGCTCTCAACCGAATGGCCTTTCTTCTTAATTTTGTGTGCTCCCTAGGTCTCCCTTCGTGCTTAGACTAGGAAGGATTTATTGGTCCCATATAATCAATAGATGTAAATTTGCAGACTTGAATCATGTCCTCTCTGAAAATACGCTTTCTAAAGAAAACATCTTAATCATCTTAAGAGTAATTCACATCTTAACACCAACCAAAGGATACGAATAACCCACTTGGTATAGACATATAATATTACTCTCTTTAATATCTAAAGTACTTGATAAACTAATTCAAACTAGTGCACAATACTCTATTATTGCCTAACATAGCTATTATACAGTTTTATATAGTAAACATCATTATTTATTATAACCCAGCATCTTAGCTTCTTATTCCTTGCTTCCAAACAATGATTAGCTGCTTTTCAAATTACTGCTATAATCACACCTAAATCTTAAAACAAAAAAAACACTCAAGCCAATCCCCATTCATATGAGTGAAAAACTTTTATTGAGAACCTAGGTGGAAGAAACATACACTTTTTACAATAAATTTCATTTACTTCTTGACCTACCCAAGAAAGTTTATCAGATCATGTTGAATCTTTATACATCCTTCAACTATTCCTAACTGTGGTGGCCTTTAGCATCTGCAAACTTAGAACCTTGCATTTAGTCGTTGTCTAACATCATTAGTATATACTATAACAATAAGTGGCCACGCTCTGAACCCTGTGGACACCTACTCTTCAATATTCCCATGAGAATTATTGCCTATTTAGTTGTAACCATGTTTTCTAGTCCACAACATCTTTATCAACATGTACACTCAAACCTATACCTTTGAAAATAACTTCTTCATCAGCCTTTTTTAAACACTATTAAAAAACTATATATATAATTATAAATATATATAATATAGATATACATATATGATATATATATTATATATAAATAATATATGTAATATAAATTATAATATGAGTTTCTATAAACAACATCTATTTTAATTATTCTACATTATATAATATAATATATAAATGTCTTAAATATATATATACATAATAATATAAATGAATATATAATATATAATATATATTACTTATATAAAACTTAATATAGTATTTATATTATATTAGTTATATGTAATATATATATATAGTTACGTGAAGTTACGTTTTTTAAGAAAAAATTCACAAAATTAAGAAAATTTAAAACGAGATACAAAATAAAAAAAAACAGGAAAAAAAATCATAATACATAGTCTAAGAATAATAATAATAAAATTATAAACTTTATAATAAAATAAAACTAATAAATCATATAATCAAAAAAATAATTAAAAATAGTATTCAGAAGTATAATAATATAATAATAATATAAAATAATAATAAGAGAATATCAATTAATAATAATAATAATATAATAATAATAATAATAATAATTATATATAATAATTAAAATAATAAAATATAAATAATTAATAATTAGACACTTACAAACTTAAGTTTATCCATCTATATATATATTTATACAAAGAAACTTAAATTTTTGCTCATTTTTTTCTAATTGTTTAAATTTTTAATTTATTGCATACTTATATAAAGTTATAATATTATAACTAATAAGAACAACATTCACTGATTTCCAAAAGAACAAAGAAAGAGATATTTACTACAGAATCCATGATTCTAATAATAATTTACGAATGTATAATTTCTTTATTAATTATTATATGCAAAGTCGAAGTTTGAACCAAAAATTTTAATGTTCCGAGCTTTTATACAGCAAAAAAATTGTCAAATAGGCTTAAGCGACAAAATAGAGATGACCTTGTATATCTATATCATTATACATTTACTAACGCCAATTGATTGGCTTAGAGAGGAATACATTACGATAACAAATACTGAATAATTTCTCGCAATTGATCGAAAAAATTTAAGATTACCTGGGCATTTATATTAAATTAATTCATTTTACTGACGCTTTTCAGGATACATGTAATTACTCTTCAATTACTATATTTTACATATATATATATATATAAACTATATATAATCTAGTATATATATTATCTGTATTATGTATATTATGATAATATATATAAAAATATAAATATAGATATAAAGAAAAATATAGATATTAATATATTATAATATAATATATAATATATAATATATATACTAATATAATAGTAAAATATATTTATTTTTGATGAAAAAAAAATGAAAATGAATTGAAAAAAATTATTAATTTTCTATCTTAAAAAGTTGTTTTTCATATATCTATATTACTGGACGCTTTCGCCCACGATTAAAATAATTTACTCATATTTCAGGTATCTTATATCTAAGAAACTTGAAAAGCATCGTTTCTTTTAGACATGTCAAGAAAATACTCAAAGTTCCTAACAGTCAAGATTCTTCAGTGAGAGCCTTTTTAAACAAGTTCATCAATATAGTCAAAAGACAAACATTTAAAACTGAAAAAAGCTGAAGTAGGTTTTGCACAATAAAAGGGTTTCGTTGATTTGCTAAATTAATGAATTTTATCATATTCAATTTTAAAATTTAAAAGCAATAAAATAGAAATGAATTAAACCAGCCAACAAGAAGGGTAAAGCGAGAATCGATGAATAAAGATGGCAATTACTTTCTTAAATATTTTTAATAAACTAAAAAAATTTGTGTAAATTGGAAACATGTTTTATTTCTTCAGACTTAGTTATTTATTTATAAAATCTTTGTTCGTTTATTATAACTTCTTTATCAAAAAGTTTATAATATGTAATAATGCTACTTCTATTTAAATAAAACATGTAAAGTAAAAAAATTCTTTTTCAATAAAGCATATACATATATATAATATACATAATATATAATAATATTATAAATAATATAATATATATAATTATATATATTTAACTTATATATATACATATCACATATATATAATAAAAAATATTAATATAATATATATCTATTATAATATAATATATTATTAGTAATAATTAAATATAATAAGAATATATAACTAGTATATAAGATATTAACTTTCTGGTAGTAGGATAAATTATGCAAAATTTAAATTTTTATAGTTTAATTTTAACAGTTTTATTAAAATTTTAATCAATTTTATAACTCTATAAGTTACACATTTTATTTACACGAAAAAGTGCCATAAGTTTAACTATATCTCAAAGATTGGAATGAAGAATGAAAGGAACCAATGTATATATAATTATATAATATAATATATAATATAGATTATATATTATAATATCATATATATAATAATATAATATATATATATAATTAATTATAGTATATATATTATATATACACGTATAATATATAAAATATATATATAATATACATATATATATATAATATTATATTATCATATATATATAATATTATATCTATTATAATATATATAGATAATATAATATATAATATACTATATAAGATATATATATATATATATTTATTAATTTATTATTATAATAGTATATATATAGCATATATATATAGTATGTAATATATATATACTTATAATATAAATATATTATATATATAATATATATATATATTAAATTATATTATATATATATAATAATATATTATATATATATACTTAGTAATAATTTAATTATATAATATCTAATAGATACTATATATATATTATAAATATATATATATATTATACATATATAAATTAATAATATTAATTTAAATATATATATAACTATTTATAAATATTTAGGTAATAATAGAATCTTCTGTTTTATTTTTTTTTTTATAATTTTCATTTGTCAAATATTTTATGAATTAGTTAATTTCTAATTGGATGTCGACAGCTTTAAGTTGAATTAAAATAAGTTAAGTGGCTCCAAATTACACTATTGTAACAATACTATGAGCGAATTTCCATCACAGCTCACACGCTGGTCTGCCGATTTTGTAGAAACTTATTTGAAATGATTAAATGTCAGTAATGATAAGAAAAACGTAGAATAGGTTATAAATCTAAAAATGCAAAACTACATCAGAAGCACTGTAATATATAATATTAGTAATGTTCCAAAGAATAAATTAAAAAAAATAAAAACATCTCCTTTTTTTTTAAATGAAAAGAAGATAGTAGCGCAAATTATAAGTTCATTATTTATTCTATATTTTGATAAAAAATCTTAAAACTTCAAAGATTTTGGACATGATTTTGGAACCAAATTTTCTCATCAGAAATCAAATTTTTTTTGATGCACAAGTAATTAATTTTTCGCAAATTAATGAATATAATCGATGTAATATAATATATAATATATAATATATACTATATATATATATATATATATAATATATATATACTATATATTATATATATATAATATATATATATTAATACCTTATATAGATATATATTATATATTTATATATATATACTTCTAAATATAATATAATTATATAATATATATATAATAATTATACTAGAACATGAACCCACATACTATTATATATATAATTCGCTGGAAAGGTAAAAGACAAAAGCGAGAATTTATGAAATTATTTTCCCCAGATTACACAGCAAAAAAACTTTTCTGCAATTTGACCATTAGGCTAAAACCATTAAAGAGAAAATAAGAAAAATAGATTCTCCTAGGAGCATCTTTTTATACTAAACCCACCTTTCTCCTATCGTAATTTAAACTTGGCTTTGAATGTATAAAACACTTACAAAGTTAAATCCACGTCGGTCCATATTGCAATAGATTCGTATTAAAGATTAACTAGTTACAAAATTATTCCTTGAATCTTTACCTTAAAACAATTCTAGTTGTTTACTTATGATATTTTACGTTCATCCAATACGAACTCCTTACTCAATATAATACATATATATTATACTATTCATACTAAAAGATAGTATATAACTAATTATATATATAATACTATATATACTATATATATATCTATATACTAATTATATACTATATATAACATATATATAATATATATATATTATATATATCTATATCATAGATATAATTATCTATAAGATATAAATATATATATATTTTTATAATAAAAAATATATTATAAAGATAACACATATAAATATAAATACGCAAATACTATGTAGAGGGACTATACGTAATACTTTATATTCGAATGTACATATATCCAAATACATACATACAAACATAATACACACATACATACACACTATATATATATATACATACGTACATACGTACTACATACATACAGTACATATACATACATACAATACATCATACATATACACATTTCACATAATAAATACAATATTAAGAAAAAATATATATAACTTATAATTATATTATATATATACATATATATTTAATAAGTAAAATATATATATACTAATATATAATAATACTATATATATATAATATATATATAATACTATAGTATATATTATAATATATATAATAATAGATAATATACTAATATATATATTATATAACTATAATATGATACATTATATATAAAGTAACATCTTATGACATTATAGTAAATGACTATGGATAAACAGGAAAAGAGCGATTTTTGCAACAATGACCTAGAGATCATTTATGTTATAGATAATACCGTGTGGCCGATCGAAGGAATAAATACCCATTAGGGACTTAGTGAACAAGAGGGCCAGGAAAAAATGATTCAAAATTAATTCACTATAGTAACTGATGAATTAATTACAAATCCCACACCGTGGGCAAATTCATTGGATGCTGAAATAAAGGTGAATATGGAAAATCTAACAGAATACAGCTTTATGATACTAGAATGAATATATGGTCGTAGAATAAAGAGCAATTTGACCTAAGTAGCTGAGAGCAAAAGATATGTGTTAGTTAGAGAATAACGACAGAGAGCGAGATCTATCCTAGAAAAGTAAATAATGAATCTTTAGATTTTTGTCAACGGTTGTAGTTTGAATCAGATCAGCGAATCAAAGTTGAAAAATATTGAATTTTGGAATGAATAAATCTTAGAAAATATATATGGGTAGGAGAGGTGTAGGATAGTCTAATATTATATATATAATATATATATATATAATATGTATATATATATATATATAATATTTAATATTATATACTTTTTAATATAATATAATACTATATTATAAATATTATATAATATAATTATATACTATAATATATATATAATTAATATTAGACTACATAATATAATAATAATATAACTAATATAATATTATATATATCTAATATATTATATATATTATGTATAATAGCTATATATATAATATATAATATTTATACTATATTATATAATATATATAATATATATATATAATTATATTAATATATAATACTTAATATATATAATATAATATATCTATAATATATATATATAATAATATAATAATATATAACTATATAATATAGTAAGAGGATATCATTCCAATTTGTGATCTACCGAAATTCTATGATTTCCCATTTTATTATATTATTAATCAAATAAAAATAAAATATTCTTTAAAAATATTATATTTCTGATGAGCACGTCAATCCAGCTAGTTAGATTATTGAGTATTTAGAAACGATAATCCATATAGGGTTTACGGCATCGAGCCATATAGTAAATTGTTTACCATGCAGTTCAAATAATGATAATTTTTGTTAAGTATACTCGCAGTAATTCGTTATACTAAAAATGCATATACCTGAAGTAAGCAGGAAACCGAACGAAGACTATCCGTATGGACGATAGCAGCAAACCTAGACCTAAACGTAGAGGATCTACAATTTGCCTAAACAAAAAAAACCTTTAGGTTTCCTTTAAACACCCCTTACGATGAGGATTTCGTGGTTTACCAAATAATATAATGATAAAATTAATTATATAATCTTATATATATATATTATATTATATATATATATTTAATAATATTATATATATTAATATATATAAACTGCTACATTATCTTGCTGATTATTTGAAACTGAAATTTAACAACTAGCTGATTTCACTTTATGGTTGTGTGACAAACTAGTAGCACTACATAAGACTAAAACATCTTTATAGATCATACATATGAAGAGGCGAAAGTGCTACATCAAACATTATAGAAAGGCCATATAAAGTGAAACTAGAGTATAAGAGCCCGCTTAGAATGAATAGAGAAAGATGGCTAAGAAGCTGTATTTCTAAGTAAAGATAAGGCAAGACAAAACAATGTACAGATTTCTTGATGGATATAAATCACTAGAAACTCCCAAGAATTAGTTGGACGAGGAAATAATTAAACAAATGGATATAGGATTAACATGTCTTAATTCCATTTACGAACTTCAGATTCTTAACAGCCCAAAATGACAACTATTTGAGTGTCCAGCTGCAATGAAACCATCCGCAGTATGCGAGGAGGTGATGAGTATATATATTAGTT
>JABUQX010109958.1:0-18200 GCA_015478945.1 Trachelipus rathkii | reverse complement strand
TATTAAAAAATTTGCACAAAATGTAGGGTTTCCTGCAAGTTTGTGAAAAAATTGCCGAAGTTTTTTCCTTATCGACCGTGGTTATTTGCTACTACTTTTGACTTCTCCTCGATGAATTTACTCTATATATCATCAGGGATGAATGTTGAATCGAATTCATTCAAAAAAAAACTATCTGAAAATTCAGCTTGCCTGTATATATATATATATCTCCAAAAATAGTCTGGGGGTCCTAGGACCTTGGAGTGGACCTTCGCCTGGTCCTGCTGATTCTAAAAATATATATATATATATAGGTTGGTGGAGTTTATTTCCGCCGATATATATATATATATATATATATATATATATATATATATATATATATATATATATATATATATATTTTTTTTTGTTAATTTTTACAAAGTTATAATGGTTTCCATTTAACAATTTTTATTGTAAATGCCATGTGAGTACAACTCGATATCTCTTAAAATTAAAATTCCAATAGGAATTTGCATCATCAAAAAAAAAAAAGTTTTATCAAATTTGTTTTGTGGCTTCAAGAGACGCCATTTTGTATATAAGTCTAGCGGAGTAGAGAGGGAAGTTAAGGATTGTGAGCGGTGATTGTGTTTGGATCACAAAGACGCGTGTGTGTTTGTGCCTTGCTTCAAATGCTTCGATGGAGCACTTCAGAGTGCAAATTCTTTCTCTTTCTTTTCTGTAACTTCTCTTCCTTCCTTGAATAGTATAATGTTTATATATGGCTTCTCAGGCACCACACACAAAATCATAATACTATAATATAATATAAAATAAATATACTATTATATATATATATATATTATATATTTAATGTAGAAGGATAGAAAGAGGATTATAGTTAAGAATTTATAAAGAGAGAGGAATTTGAGTGTAGATTTTATCAAAAATTTCTTTGATTAGATTATCACCATCCACTATTTTTCCAATATGAAGCTTTGTTTACTAATATCACCCCACCATCAAACTTTTCTCTTAAAATTACAAATTACTAGACCTATCAATATTATTTATTATGTAAATTTTTACCTTAAAATTAGCGTAGCATACACTGTAGGGCAATTTACGATAATAATAATAATAATAATAATAATAATAATAATAATAATAACAAAAAAATATTTTTTTTTTTTTTTTTTTTAATGACGGGACTGGCAGTCTCGACGAAACGTTCCGGAACATCATTCTTTTAATTAAAAACAATTTTCTTTCATGGACATTTTTTTATATTATATATATATATATATATATATATATATATATATATATATATATATATAATATATATTTATATTATATTATATAATTTTAATCGAATGGAGCCTCTAGTGAGGTCATTTGATTAAGAATTAGGTTCTTCATTGTGAAGTATTCTTACTATTTATCCTGCCCTCCTCCTTGGAGGGTGTTATGGGGACACTGAGAGAGGTTTTGCTGCACTGTCTATGTATCATTTGCCTGCAATTTTCTGACTTCTTGAGAAGATCCGTCGGATCCTGACAATGTGCCGTCAGTTGTCACAAATTTTCTTCTTCTTAAGAATTAAGTGAACTATCAAGGAGTTGGAGTAACACTCAGTATCAATATCCAATTTATTTTTGCGTTTCCGCAGAGATTCAAATCGACAGTTAAAAAAACCTAGGAAATTTAATAAGGAAAATTAGGAATAATATTACACATAAACAATTTACGCTGTAATAAAAACACTTCGATTAAGATATTAAATATACATTTCATAATTTGGTTGCATGTATTGATTTTTGTTTACATGCTTTAGATTACATTCATAGAACATTTAAATAACCTTCTATTTAGATAATTTTCTCAGATAGTTAATATTTTTATCAGCATAAATACCACAATATTTATTTATTAATAAAATTACAAAACCTAGAGATTTATTACCTCCTCAGCTTTTTGTCCCACGAGGTTAGATATTAAATGAGAGAGCTCTGCCCTCGAGCTTGTTTCCAACCAGAATATTTCATCATATATAAATGAGTAATAATTTGACTGTGAGAATAAATGTTCGGCTTTTATAGATTTATATATATATATAATATATATAATATTTATATATATATATATTATTATATCGTATATATATATTATATATAATATATTGTATACGGCATTTATATAATATACAGAAGCATTGCGTGTATATATATATAATATTATTGTACACCATATATATATATTAGGTATGGTATATATATATACATAGAAATGGTATGTATATATATATATATTAAAACACTGCAAAAGGATACTAGTCTTTTTTCCTTATTTCTGACTAAAACAGATATCTTTTATACTAAGCGATAGGAGGGGTATATATATATATATATATATATATATATATATATATATATATATATATATTATGTGTAAATACACAAACAGAAAATCACTTCCACTTCACTCTTAAACATTCACAACTGGTTGCTTTTATAGCGTCAGAAAGACTAAATTTCCTTTCGGGAAGGAGAAGGCAAGAGCCAAGGTGGGTGGAAGTAATGCGTACAAAGCGAGACATGTAAATTTGCGTTCGTTTGGATATCGAACTGAGGTACTGAGACGTGACAATATCTTAGTTTCAACGGACGTTTTTGATCGTTTTCAAGAGTAAGAAATCCGTTTGATTATGTTCTGAAGAAAGGGTTTATATATATATATATATTATATATTATTATATATAATATATATGTTATATACACCTTTATTCCGATATATATATATATATAACATATAAAAAGTAATAGTAAATAAAATATAAATATAAATAATTATATTAACATATATATATATATATATATATATATATTATATATATATATATATTATATATATATATAATATATTATATATATATATCCTTTATGAGTTTTCACAGTGCCATATAAATATTTTTTTTCTTTACTTTTTTTCTTTTTATTGTCAGTATATGATACTAGCAATTAATTAAGATGAACGAGAATGATACGAAAAATGAAATTATTAAAATTAAATTAAAATAAAGTAAGCAAAAAACGTTATCATTTTTGCCATTGAGAAAGAAATCGCATTTTCAGTGCTAAACGGTGAGAAGAATTTAAGTGGTAGGGTAAAAATATGTTTTATGGGATAATTCGTTCCTTATTTATTTTTTTTTCCTTTCATATAATTGATTCTGTTGTAAAATATCAATCTTCTCATTTTGTATGGTGGTTACCGTTATAAAAAAAAAAAAAAAACTAACCTATATGGATCGACGATGCATTAAATCATTTAACTAACCTATATGGATCGACGATGCAGTAACTCTTATACCTAAAACTAGATGGATTCTACCTTTTTGCCGAAACGTTTTATTCTCATGTATTTTTCCAGGTTCCTGTAAATACAGATTGTTTTGCAGTTAAGGAGTCTTCTCTCTATCTCGGTAGCTGCCAAACGTATGACGATGCTTAAATAAAGTACGATTATATTAAATAATTATTTTTATTTTGTATTTAAATTTTTAATCCTATTAATTTCCACTTAAATTTATTGTTAGGATCATATAATAACAATTAAAAAAAAAATAACAATTTGAAAAATTATTTGAAACTCATATATGATATATATATATATATATATATTTATACTTATATATTATATTATATTATATTATATATATTATTATATATTATAAATAATCATATTTTATATATATATATATAGTATATAAATATAATATATAAATATAGATATATATATATATATATAATATATATATATATATATTATATATATATATATATTATATATATATTATATGCGGGTGATTTGGTGTATAGGTTTAAGGGTGTGTGTGTGTGTGTGTGTGTGTGTGTGTGTGCGCGCGCAGCGCGCGTCCGTTGGTTTGTTCAAAGGTAATAAAAGATAAGTTTTTTAAATGATGCGTCATTATAATAAGAAGACCTTTAAAACTGACTCATTCTTCTAAAAAAAAAAAAAAAAAAATTGATAATGTAAAAAGCGATATTTTTTTTATATCTATGTAAAAAGGGTGTAAATTTATTTCTTCTTTTAAGGTAAATAACCTTATCATTATTCTTATAAATTTAGAAGCGTTTAAGTATTTGGGGTATTTAGATGTTAAGTTAGGTTACAATTAATTTTTTAAGTTCAAATAAATAATTTTTTCTTTATCTTTTCATGGTGAAATATCTACAGAAAATTTAAGATTTTTTTGTCTTGTATTATATCATTATATATCTATATATATATACTATATATATATATATATATATATATATACTATATATATATATATATATATTATATATATTATATATTATATATATATATATATTATATATATATTATTATATATATATATATAATATAATATAATTATATATATATTTTATATATATAGATTATTATATATATTATATATATATATATATATATAATTTATTTAAACTATATATAATATATCCCATACTATCTAGAGAGAGAGAGAAGAGAGAGGAGAGAGAGAGAGAGAGTGAGAGAGAGAGAGAACAGAAATTTTCATCTTAAAACAAAACTTAGGTCTATCATCAGTGGTGAGCTAAAACCGGTAATTTAAAACTTCGTTCATTAAAGAGAACGGTGGTAACTCTTATGACAAGGCAGAAAACCGTTTGCCAACATTTTAGCAACTCTCCACTATCATACAACTCCATTTCATTATATTATTATGTGAACCTATACAGAGAGGGAGAAGATGGGAGAAGGGATCGTCTTTCCCGCGAAAAACTATACCATATCAATTTATCTTTCTCTCACATTTTAAAATTTGACATTCCTAAAATAGAAAGCAAAATTAATACTTTAGAGATAGGATACCGTATTGCTCCCATGGGTTATAATTAATCCCCTTCAACCTATTATCTTCTATAGTTACCCATAAATATCAACCTAATTATTAAACTACTCTTAGCAATATTGTTCTTCCAAGAAAAGAAAAATAAGAACAAAAACAAATTTAACCATCACATGTGTATATATAATATTAAAATTGGCTTACTTACCATCTGGCGTTTCAGCTCTTCTTTGGGCGTTTGGTCTCACCTATTATCTCCCGCCATTTGTCCCTGCTCTGGGCTTTTATTTTCCTCCACACTTTACCTAAGAATAAAAATAATTGTAATAAATATTGATTAGAGGACTTATATGCGTGTTACAAATTACAAATATGTCATTCTTTTGTTCCCACCCCTCAACAGGGCAATAATTGAATTGGAAGTATAGTCAAATTGCCCAATATATAATATATATATATATATATATATATAATTTATAATATATATATATTATATAAATATATATATATATATAATATATTTATATTATATATATTATATTATATATATATATATTATATATATTATATTATATAGAATATATATATTATAATATATACTATCTATATACTCTTAATATTAATACGACCTAGAAACTGAACAAATTGTCAATCAAGCACCTAACTGGTAACAGAAGTGAAATGTAGCTATTCTATTCAAGTGAATACTATAGTCAACCAAAATGGTCTAATTATTTATAATAAGTAAAAAAAGCTTTGAAACACCACAGATTCCTGACTAACTCGAACAGCCGTTTAAACAAAATCTCCATGGAAGGATTTACTAGATCTATAATCATCTCGCATCATTATGAAACTAACATTACTCTTTTAACTCCTCCTTATTCTCGCCTCTTTCTGGAACAACATTACTCTTTAACTCCCCTTCTTTCTCGCTCTTTCTGGTATCAAACATGTACCTCTAACTCTTCTCTTTCTCTCTCTTCTGGAACCAACATTACTCTTCTAACGTCCTGACCGTTCGCCGTAGATATCTTCTCAACTCGCTCTTCGGCCTCGCTGTTTCTAGGAACGAATATTACTATTCTAACTCTCTTTTTTCTCGCTCTTCGAGACAAATATTACTTTTCTAACTCGCTCTTTTCTCCGCGCTCTTTCCTGGCAACAAATAATTACTTTTCTAATCCTTTTTTTCTTCGCTCTTTCTGGAAAACAATTACTCTTCAACTCCTCTTTTTCTCGCTCATTTTTGAACACATTCCTCTCTCTATCCTCTTTTTCTCGCTCTTTTGGAACTAAACATAACTCTCTAACTCCTCTTTTCCGCTCTTTCGGAACAAACATTACTCTTTAAACTTCCTCTTTTATCGCTCTTAATTACTCTTCTAACTCATCTCTTCTCGCTGTTTTGGAACAAATTTTACCTTCTAACTCCTCTTTCTCTTCTTCTGGAACAACATTACTTTTCTCTCCTATTTTTCTCGCTTTTTCTGGAACAATCTTTTCTGTTCTTCTTTTTCTCGCTCTTTCTGGAAACATTACTCTTCTGACTCCTCTTTTTCTCGCTCTTACATTACTCTTCTCCTCTGTTCTCGGCTCTTTCTGGAACAAAACATTACTATTCCTAACTCTCTTATTCTCACTCTTACTGTTATATTCATTTAATCTTTTAAAGTGTCCGTTCTGGAACAACCATTACCCTCTGACTTCCTCTTTTCTCGACTTTTGAACAAACATTACTCTTCTAACTCCTCTTTTCTCGTTCTTTCTGGAACAAACATTACTCTTCTAACTCCTCTTTCTCTCTCTTTTCTGGAAGCAACATTACTCTTCAACTCTCTTTTTCTCTTCTTTCTGGTGATCTTCTTTTCTAAACCTCTCTTTTTTCTCGCTTTTTTCTGGAAACAAACATTACTCTTGCACTACTCTTTTTCTCCTCTTTCTGGGCAAAATTACTCTTCGTACCTCTTTGTCTCGCTTTACATTACTTTTCTCACTCCTCTTTATCTCGCTCTGTCTGGAACAACATTACTTTCTACTCCTCTTTTTCTCGCTCTTTCTTGGAACAACCTTTATATTCTAACTCCTCTTCTCCTCTTTCCTGGATGTTTCTGAGTTATAAACCTGTCGCTAACAATACTTTCAAAAACTTACTCTTTTTAACTTATTAAATTCATATTTAATCTTGTACTTTTCAAAACATTTCAACTCTAAATTTGATTTTCTTTCTTCCAAGTGACTAATTTCTATTAAAATAGTAATGTTATAATGCTTAAGCAACTGTTTTATGGTGATATGGTGAATTGTCTCATGCTGTTCTCCTTCTCCATTTACTTTATATTTTTCCAAAATATTTTTTTGTCTCTCTCTCTTCTCTCTTCTCTCTCTCTCTCTCTCTCTCTCTCTCTCTTCTCTCTCTCTCTCTCTCTTCTCTCTTCTCTCTCTCTCTCTCTCTCTCTCTCTCTCTCTCTCTCTCTCTCTCTCTCTCTCTCTCTCTCTCTCTCTCTGATCTTAATACTAAGAAGAAGCATATTTCTGATGGTATGCATTCCTTCCTTGGTCATCGAATTTTTCATTTCCGATCTTGTACCTTGTCACGTTAAACTGTTCCGGTTTACCTGCTCACTTCTTCCTTTTCTTCGTGTTGAAGGGTTCGTCTCCTTCGTGGAGGGTCGTTCTTCAACGTTGTGCCGAATAGAGGGACGCCTCAAAACTCTAACCACCCTCTATTGTTTTTCATTTATTTCTTTTTAAAAATTCTCGATTCTATGCTTATGGATGCGGAAGCATTATTAAATTCTTCGAATCTTATCTCAGTCATCATTATGAGCTTCCTTCTGGAAATGCGTTGACGTGTGTGGGAAGGTCCATATTGGGCGATCTTTAGCCCGCATATCTTACTTGACCGTTTGGCCGTCTTTTGACCCTAAATTGCCAACGCATTTGTGTGCCCATTTGGACTGACGTTGACGTTGGCTTGCCTTTTAGGCCTGACCTTTTTTGACGCTTGACCTTTTGGGCGTTACCTGTTGGGACTTTACTTTTTTGTAACACCAACCTTCGTTTTCCAGGGTCATTGTGGCCACGGATTTTCGGGTATCCTAATTTTTGGAACCCTAATTTTTTGAGACCTAATTTTGGCACCTGATTTTGGGCACCCTTTTTTGTGCCCAAATTTTTCTGGGAACCCTATTTTTTGGCACCGAAGGAGGGTTGCGCCAGACGGTTGGATAAGCAACCGTTGTACGTGTTGGCCCTCGTTTTACGAGCCCTATTTTTTGGTCCATGGGCATTTTGGCCACCCTATTTTTGGCCACCTTAGGGGCTTAGCCCTATTTTTGATACTTTCGGCAACACCTACACATCAACGATTAACAACACCACCACACACACACAACTAGCTAACCTAGCACCCAGCCTCCATATAGCCTACACCAGCCTCCACATAGCTACACATAGCCTACACCAACTACACCAGCCTCAATGCTACACCAGCCACACTAGCTTCACCTAGCCTACACTACTGCCTCACCCAGCCTTCACTAGCTACACCCGTACACTAGGCTCACACCTTCACTGCCTACACCTACACCTTCACCTACTCCACAGCCGTTTTCACATAACGCCTACACCATACACCAAGTACACCTAGCTCCACCCCTTCACATGCCTAACCGTACACCTAGACCTCACCGCCTTCACATAGCCTAACTACACCTACACCTAACTCCACCAGCCTTCACCCGCGTACACCTTTATGCTACCACGTGTCCCTTAACAACTTGTGGCTTCAATTTTGTATGACTTCGGATTATTGAAATGCTCATCTTTTGGATGACGTCTCTTTAGCGGTCATCTTTGATCGGCCATATATTGATGTACGCTTTGTGTTCTCAATCACCTTAAGTAGCTCTAGTGATGTTCTATTAGTTTCTATGGTATCTATGAGTTTTAGATGAGTGCCAGGTGAGGGCCAAGTGAGTGAAGAGTTGCTATGAGTGCCATGAGTGCCAATGAGTGCCAAGTGAGTGCAAGTGAGTGCACATAGGCCAAGTGAGTGCCACATAGTGCAACTGGAGTGCCCAACTTTTATTCAGCCTTTCTAGCTCCCGAGCCTAGGAATAGCCCTTAATTATGGGGTCTACCCCTAATGTAATAAGGTATGAGGAATCGAATGGGTGTACATTACAATCTGCTAGTAATTGCTTCCTACTACGAGTTAGTATTTTTTATAACACTTATAGCATGACAGTATATATATCTAAAGGAGCTACACAGTGAGACAGTGACCGCAAACGTTTCAGAGTCCGCGTTCGCAGGTCAACCCCGTCGCGAAACCGCCCGCCGCGTGCGCCCGCAGGCGCAAACTTTCCCGCTAATCCGCTGCCGCGCTCCCGCAGCGACCGTCGGGTCCCGCCGCCGCGGCGTCCGAAGGTCAGTACCGCGCGTAAGGTCAACATGTAGCAGCGTAAGCGGGCGCAAAGCAGCATTTCTTTTCAAATATACTATTAGTCATTCATTTTTACTACAATTGTCGAAATTTTATTTAAAAACAGATACTTTACATACCTGAAAGCAGTAAATCAGAAATTAATAGGGTGTTATACTAACACCTAGGGGATAGTATGCTTTTGTTTACTGCTTAACTGCTTTAACTCTCTGCTTTACTGCTTAACTCATGTCATACATACATACCTTTAAGCAGTAAATCAGAAATCAATAGAGGTTACCTAACACCTAGGGATTAGTGTTATGCTTTTGTTTTACTGCTTTAGCTGTTAACTCTCTGCTTTACTGCTTTAAATCATATTTCATTACATACTTAAAGCAGTAAATCAGTAAATTCAATAGAGGTGTTACCTAACACCTAGGGGATTGTATGCTTTTGTTTTTACTGCTTTACTGCTTTACTCATGTTTTACTGCTTAACCTGTTTTACTGCTTTAACTTTTGCTCTTACGCTTAAACTTTCTGTACTGCTTTAACTCATATATTTCTTAACATTATGTTTTCTTTTATTATTTTTTATTTTGGTTTATACTTTTTTTTTATTTCTATTTTTATTTGTTGTTAATATTTTTATTTTAATGTAAGCATACCAACAATGTTTCTGTATATAAACTTTTTATTTTATAAAATTTGTGTGTCAATTTTATTAAAACCTTTTTATATATACGAGTTTTAAGGGAAAGTAAAATCGCGTTTTTCATTTTAAAGCATTTATTACATAATCAGAAACTATAAATCATTGATATACAGATTTTTTGCATCAATTATTTACAGTTATAAAACTACCATTATTTAAAAACATATAATGAAAAATACAATAGAAATGAAGCAGATAAGGGTTGAACAGGGTTAGACATAGTTTTTACACAGCTTACATTATTATATTTTAAATAAGTTTACTGTAATAATATTCAATATAAATGTTAAGTTCAAAGAATCAATTTATGTGAAACAGTATCGTCTTTTTGCTTACATTACGGAAATCCAATGCCTGTTGAGTGATGTAACGAGCAATGTGATGAATATGAACAGGTATCCTTCTCCAACTTTACAGAGTTTATTTCGTTAATAGCGACCTCCTAAAAAGCTAGGTTCATTTTTAAACACCAATTATTTCCTCTTTCATTCATCTTTATAATTCAAAGTACGTTTGCGTACTCGGTCATTTCAATGAGTTCGAGATGCTCAAGATTGACACTACGTGATGGGTGATTGTGAGAACTCGATCCAAAAGAAGACTTAGGTCTACGGTGCCCTTTTCTCAAAATGTTTAAATGATGGTTACAAGCTGAAAGTTCTGCAGTAAGATATAGGCGTATAAATTACTATTCTTTGCGTATTCTTCAGATTTAAACCTGTCCCACTATCATTACATGATATTGGCTATTAAGTCGTAAAAAGGGCGGGTACAGAGAGATAGGTCTCCGTTGTATAACATTTTCAAATCGCGTCGTGAGGCATTCCATATCAGATGAAACTGTATACCTCTAGGCGAAAGGTGCTTGTGCTTTATGGTCTTTTTATTAATCCACATTATCTTTGACAATTCGTGGTTAAAACTTATTCCTAACCTTAAAATTTGCACTAATTCCTGATTAAAATTTCAATTGTAAAGACGTTTACTTTTAATAGGTACTTCTTATCTACCTTTCTATATTATCCATTTCAAATGACGCTGGTGAGGTGAATAATTCACTTTTCTGACATAGAGATAAGCCCCCAACAGTTTGAAAAGGTTCTGGACATACCGTTGTAGCAGTAGGCTTAGCTTTTATTTTAGCAGCAATTTTAGGATTTGCCGTGATAAAATGATTCTGTATCTTAACAGATGGTAGAATGAGTCTTTCTGAGAGAAGATATCGCCATTTACGACCGTAAAATTCATTAGTATTATTTATGACTTTAGCCGCTTTATCTATATGTGCAGCCTTCATCTTTGAAGTATTAAAAACCACTTTGATTTGAGATGAGACTTTTAAGCATGCGTGGCGAATAATTTAACAAATGTTCATATATAGCTTCTATAAGGCTATTAGCCGCTGATGCACCTAGTGAAGTTCCGTTAGGATAGTTCACCTGGGTGAAACATGTATACAAGAATTGATTCTGTATATACTAGATGGTCATCACCCGTAGGAAAATCTCGTACTGTCAGCGTTTTGTCAATCGTTTTTACATTATAAACACACTTTAGAGGGGTACTAGGTATTGATCAGAAGTACCTGAAATATTGAACTCTAGAGGAACATCAATTGGTAATTGAATGCAGAGGTTTAATACTGATAAAGTTGGACTCCCTAACGCTAATCTGTGTAGGGTTCAATGAGAAGAGATCCAATTCACTTTATTACAACAATCAGCGACTAGAAGGGAAGGAAATGCTCTTGTTGTGCGAGCGCTGGCCGTATAATGAACATTTTTCATGAAACCTTACTTATATACACACAACGTATAAAAGTTATCGGTCAAGTAATGAAATAGAAATTACCATGAATGCATATATTCGTTAGAGTGTTTTCGTTAGTCTTTCTTTTCTTATGACAATCTCTTGAATCCCCACCGACTGGACATTTTACGTCTCTAGTTATAAGCAATTCATCCATTCTCATGCTGAAACATCGGGCCATACGTCTTTTTAATGCTGTTACGAGGCTATTTCCATCAAGCCAATATCTTGAAATAGTATGCAAACGGTATTATAGCTTGTTTTACCATAATTTCCCCACGCTCTAACTGGAAGAATCCCTGATCACTCGATTGCTATGATTGCACAAAAAATCCACATAACAAATCGGTAGTCTTTAGTCGCTCTAATAATTCTCATACCTCCACTGTGTCCGACTTCATTCACAGAGTATCTTTCGTATACTATCTTTTACACTGTGAGGTATTGTTAGGAATGAAAAAACATAATATCTGACTACACCTCTTCTATATATATTCATTATCCCGTTAATTACGCATCTGCTTCTTCTATATAACTTTTCATAGACAAATGCGCCGTATGTAAAGGAAAAGGAGTGTTCTACATCTTATATGCACGCGTATACACAGAGTCAATTTGATCATTCAGAGGTAGTAATGATACATTAGGGAATGTTATAACTGCAATCAATTAAAAATATACTATCTAAATAAGGAGCTTTAGTATTACCTACATATTGATGCTCAATTATATTTGTATATACATAGCCATACCTGGCTGAATGATTGAGCATCTCGGATGGGGGACATGTATAATGCAGTTCTCGATCTGCTTCATCTTTTTGTTTATGTGGAGTCATGGGGTATTCTCCACAGATAGTATAACCCTCCAACATAGTAGGGATATCATGGAGTATATCCAACCTCAGCTTCACGTTTACGAATATGTTTACGCTGCCATGGTGTTCGTTCGAGAAAACATGTCCCGGTGTCGTAGGTTTACATTTACTTTTGAACTTAAAGATAGTATTTACTTTATCTTCATAGGTACGGATATCAGTTTTTTATACCAAGTCCTTACACATAATACTTATATCAAAGAGAACGTTTTAAATGACTAAAAATAGAGGGCACCGATTTAAAATATGACCTCCGCAAAGTAAATTCTTCAAGGAAGTATTCTTTTGTACAAATGTTGTCGTATTCATCTTTTTGGCAATTGTAGTCCTTTTTCAGATAACGAGTATCTTTCCCACTTGTGCAATTGTTCAACACATTTCTACACTTCGTACCCCCCATCCGAAAATTGTGAGGTAATTTCTATGTCCTATTATATCAATTCACATAATCCTACTTCCTTATGCCTCTCTTTCAAGTTGCATAGGATTCATTAGCACAGTCTGTTAAAATCCGAGAGTCTATTATCAGGAGGTGTACAAGGAGGCTGAGAAGGCAGAGTTATATAAAAGCGATCTACACTCTCCATGATTATAATACCAACTGATTAATGATTCTTAACTTCACTTGCTTTTTAAAGTATTAAACTTGCGGATATCCCTTCCATTTCACAAGTAACTGCTTATTTTTCCCTTTACCTCTCGTAGCTAATAGTTTTTCAGGTTTTATATTCATGATGTTACGTGATTGAACCTTCATTTTTACATGTAAAGTATGGAACATTCCCTTTTATTTTCACCAGTTTAAATTTTCCAGATAATATAGTTTAAACTATCCGACTGCAATGTCGGATATGTGGACTTTAAAAAACTTCCGTAGTCCAACCGGCAATCTTTTCAAACTTTCTTCTGTTCGATGAAACTCTTAAGAATCGATTACCTTTATTTCCTGAATTATTCTTTTATTTTGTTTTCTTTTTCACCTATGTCCACTACGTCTCTAGTTTTTCACATCTTCTTTAAGATGGACTTTATTCTAATGTAAGAGAAGCCTGTATAAGATAAAGCCAGATCGTCCAGTTATCAATTATTTAAATTATTCATTTTAGTAAATACCTAGCATGCGTTCTTTAATAGTACGCTGGACTCTTTCACCTATAGCCGCTTTGTTTACGGAAAATGAATAGCTCTATGTACTACTCCAGAGCATCTCCTGAAAACTCTCGACCCTTGAATTCCTTTCCTGTCTGTCCAAAATGATTTTGGTATTCTCCGCTCGCTCCTCTATTAATTCCAAGTTACAGCTTCGGCAACTGGTAGCCTGATCTTTATCTTTTACTCGGCCTCAACCACAAGTATCTAGGTATACGTCAATGTAAAAGTATGTATTGATACCCATCATTATACGAGCTGTATTTAATTTCATTCCGATTTAAATCTAACTGCCATATTCTATTCGAGCTGCGGAGATGATGGTTTTCGGTGCTTAGCGGAATTTTTTTCTTTAACAGGGTTTATGTAGAGTTAAAAATCGCCTCTTCACCTCCCATTTATCTCTCTACCTCTTCTCTCTCTGATCGATAGATAGTACTATTTGAGTCGCTTTAGTGATTGCTGAATGTGCTTATACTGTTCGACCTTGCCATTGTTGTCTACTGACACACGTGTAGCGCATATTAGTGGTTGTTTGCTCTCGGGCATATCGATATGTCTCATATATGCGATAGAGTCTATAATGGCATTCAGATATGTGTGTCGCTACAAGTTAGCGCCGCACTATTAGGGCTAGGATCTCTCCCTATAGCATAGCGCCTTGGTCCACCGTAATAGTGTAGTATATAGCGCTGCTCCATCGAGTCGGTCATAGAATATATCGGCTGTATAATAACGCGATCTACTGCTCTCATCTGTGAGACGCTAAGCGACGAGTTCTCTCTAGGCCTAGTCATCTCGGACGTCAAGGGTAAATAGCTCTCTCTCTCTCTCTTCTCTAATGCTGTAGAATAATAGATCTCTCGCGATATCCTCTCTCGAGTTGATACATGTTCGGCCGCTCATCTGCTACGCACCACTTGAACGCATATAAGGTGTTTTTTCTTGTTCTGCTCTGTACAACGTTTAATTTATCTGATGCGATAAGAAGTGCCTGACGTGTGACTGAATAGGTCTTGGCGTAAACGGGGAGAAATATTATCTAAGTCTGCTAATCGCGTTGGTTTTAGATTAAACTTTGGGAAAATGAATAGTCGAGTTCTTTTGATTATCATTCTCCTTTTTACGCGCTCCTTTCTCCAGTTACGTGAGAGATCAGCTATCAATCAAGTTGACCCTTTAACTATATCATCATCAATTACGATCTGCCCTCTTCATCAAGTAATTGGTCTTTTAATATATAATAAAGCTAGTTCTGATTTACCCTCTAATAGTAGACCCTCCTCTAGGAGTATTTTTAAATTTTATCTTCATTTTTACTTCAAGTTTTACTTCATTAGGAGGAATATCTACATTATCGGCTAGCGTGTGAGGATGTAGGTGCATGTCTAAGATCTAGCATTTTTTGTTGTATGGCTCTTGCTGCTACGCTCTCTCTCACAGGTGTAGTGATCCATCGCGCGAGTACATAGTGATGAAAAGTAATTATTGTAAAATAATAAAAATAAATAAAAGAAGGAAAAAAGAAATAAAAGTATTAACAAAAATAAAATAAGATAAGAAAAATTATAAAATAAAAAAAGAATAAAAAAGAATAAAAATAAAAAGTATTAAAACAAATAATAATATAAAGTAAAATAATAAAAATAAATAAAAGAAGACTTTGAATAAAAATAAAGTATTAAAACAAAATAGAAAAATAATGTTAATAATATATGAGTTAAACAGACTAAAGCAGAAAGTTATTAAAGCAGTAAAGCAGATAGTTAAAGCGGTAAAGCAGTGACTAAAGCAGTAAAACCAGTAACCAAGCTTACTAATCCCCTAGGTGTTAGGTAGCACCTCTATTGATTACTGATTCTGCTTAGTATGTAAGTTTAATAAATATATGAGTTCAAGCAGTAAAACATGTGAGTTAAAATCAGTAAGCAGAAAGTATAAAACAGTAAAGCAGGAAGTTAAACACAGTAGCAGGAAATGTTAAAGCAGTACAGCCAGACAAGTTAGCAGTAACGCGAAGTAAAGCCGAGTAAGCCAGAAGTTAAAGCACGCTAAACAAGAGTTAAAGCAGTAAAACAAGTAAAAAAAGCATACTATCCCCCCTAGGTGTTAAGTAACACTCTCTATGATTTTATGATTTATGCTTTAAGGTATGTAATGTTAATGTTTTAGTAAAATTTCGTACATTTATTTAAAATAAATGTTTTATATCAGACACTTTGGCTTTTTCTTCTTTACATACAATTTTAAAAAATTTATAAATTAAAGTATTAAGTAAAAAGTTATTAGTAAAAATAATGTTATAAATTTATATGTGTTTAAATATAGGTCTGTAACGATTACAGTCATTATGTTCACGAAAGTTTTTAATATAAATGTTTAAGTGATAAATAAACTTGAATGACTCCATAGTTATATTTGAAAAAATTCTTTGAAATGTTTAGTATGTTGAAATAAAGATAATGACTCATATTATTATTTTTTCAATTCCCGCCAGGATATTGCGCCTGCGGGGACACGCAACGGGCGGGTACGCGGAAATTTGGCGCCTGGCGCACGCCGCGGGCGGGTACGCGGAAATTTGCGCTGCGGCGGCTCGCGGCGGCGGGGCGCGCACCTGCGGTGCGGGTCGTGATCTTCACGCGAGAGGGACGATGCGCGCCGCCTGTGTCCCGATAGCTTATGAAACTAGGAAGGCATTAATTACGCGAAGTCATCGTGAGATGAAGATCCTCGATAGAGTATCTGCGATAGAGCTCTTCTTCCATCGCGTTATGCACGCAGTATCTTCATAAGAATGAGTAATTCTATAGCATGATACTCTCTCTCAATAGTTGATATCGAGGGCATCAAAAGTCAGGGTCAATGTAATTGCTGCGGCATCAAAAATTTATGTAATTAGGGTAGCAAGTTGAGCGAAATCAAAATAATTATAATAGGCAATATTCAAGTTAGATGAGCAATACAAAATATGCGAGTGTAATGTATGAGTGAAGTAGTTAAGTATGTATATCTGTGAGTTGCATGGATGTAGAATATAAGATGATATATGGTTTAATGTATAGTGATCTAATAGGTTAATAATAGTTAAGTGTCCTAGTTGAGTAAGTGTATAGTGATCATATTAAGTTAGTTGTTAATTATAATGTGATACATTAGTGCTACTGATAGTGTAATAATAAATGATGTTCGTAGCTAATGAGTAGAAATTCTATATACCTAACTTGCACGTCATAATATTAACCTAATACGTAACCTTAAATCTTCTATTCATTATGAGTATATATTAGGATAGAATAAATATAAATTATATATATATAATATCAATAATAATCTAAAATATAAATAATATATATATTAAATAGTAATAATAATAATTAATAATAAATTAAATAGGATAACTAATAATAAGTAATAATATAAATATATAACTTATATATAATAATATATTGAATAATAATAATATATATACATAAATTAATAAGTAAGTAATGTATATATGACAATAATAAATTAATAACTAATTAATCATCTAAATTAGTAAATAAGAAAGCATTTCTCCTAGCCTATAACTTTCTTTTAATATCATCCATTTTCACTGATATCTTGCTTACCTTACATAGGTGAGATAGAGCCCTGAAGTCAAGATATCGTTGTCGTGTTTTTGTTTCGTGAGGCTCTAAGTAGATAGAGAGCATAGTGTATAAGGCTTGTATAATAAGTGTAGCACTTACTCAAGTATTGAGCACTTAAATGTGCACTCACTTGCACTATGTGGGCACTCACTTTGGCACTTCTTACTTATGAGTTTCGCTCAGGGCACTTTATATTGTGAGCTTTTAAAGTTTGGGTGTTATCCGTAATTAACTTAACCTTATGTTACTCACCTGGGCACTCTAGATTAATTTACTTATATATATAAGAACTCTCAACTCCTAATAAGACATCCCTAGTAATCAACTTTATATCGGTGATTTAGTAGTGGTCTGTAAAGCCTTCATAACAGTTAGGCCGTAGTATCATATGATTGACCCTGGATTCTGAGCTCTAGTGGCCAAAAGATCCGAGCTAATGGCACTGTTAATAATAATAATAATATATCATAGGTCACTAAACTAAGGTTTAATGAAAATCACAAAGATTGATATAAGAGTGAAGTCACTAGTAATTAAATAGCTCTAAGATTAATTAGGTTGAATAATCGTTAAATGATGTAGATAAGATTTGTGAAGTGCAGATGAAATATCTGATAATAATAATCAATCTAGGTGAAAGGTTGTAGGGTGAAGGCTTGGTGGAGGCTAGGTGTAGGTGTAAGGTGTAGGTTAGGCTAGGTGAAGGCTGGGATGGAATCT
>JABUQX010109957.1:10000-13440 GCA_015478945.1 Trachelipus rathkii | reverse complement strand
TGTTGTGCGGATTTAACGAACTCTGTACTTGTTTCTAATTGGCTCACTCATTTGTTCACATGATATTTTAAACCATCCGGGGCTGGACTCCGCCTCACTACCATCCTTCCTACTTTTTCTTTACAACTTAAGTTCAAATCCCTCTCTATTTAACAAACCCTGGCAATCAACTCTATCCAATCCTCTAAAACTTTTCTTCAGATTTTCGCTACAGCAATCAAAATACATTAACGGTAAAATAAGATCAACGCCCAACCCTCGCACTCTCTTTCATTCTTCATCATCGCTAAATCTTTCCCCTCACCACCTACCTCAATTTTTCATCAACCACTACCATAACAAGATTAAAATAGCCTGAACGCCAAGAACAAAACTACTCCCTGCCTCACTTCCGCCCTATCAATATAAAGTACATCCACTTTCCAATCCATTTAAAATTATTAAATAGAAATTATGACCATTATTATTATTCATTATTATATGATTTATTATTATTATTATTATTATTATATTATTATTATTATTATTATTTTATTATTATTGATTATTATTTATATTATTAGCTATTTTACCTTATTATTGTTATTATTGATTATTGCCATAATTATTCGTTCCTACGGGGCACAGATAGCGAGGTTGTTATTTTTTATTATTATTATTTAGTAGTATTAATGTTATTATATTTCACCCTTATCATTAATATTATATATTATTATTTATTATTATTAATTATTATTATGTATTATTGATTATTATTATTTATTATTGATTATTATATTATTATTCTGATTTAGATAATTGTAAAGAAATATTCAATTTAATTTTGATTGATTGTTTATTTCTTTCATTTATGTTTTATTTAATTTATTATTATTATCTATTATTATTATCTATGTATTTTACATTATTATTATTAATTATTATTAATTATTATTATTTTATATGTGGAATAAAAATCTTAATAAATATTCGCTAAAAACTGAATTTGTAGTTTACTTAAAGCTCGTTTTGTAAGTATGAGGGAATCATCAATTGTTTGTTAATTAATTAATGATGAATCTAAAGCAACAATTACTCATAATATTTAAATCTATCATTGAATCATCATTGATTCCAAATCTGAAACCGATGTCCGAGTCTGTGAGGGAATCTGGACCAATTCTTTTAGGCTATAGCCCGTGCGAAGTTACCTTGAAGCGGGGCGGAGATAGACACGGAAGTTTTATACTATCTCCGCACCCTAGGAAAGAGAATTAATGATAAATATTTAAAACCCATAAGACAAGTCGATTGATAAGTTTATAAATGCATCATAAATTTTGAATGAAGGAGAAATTATATAAGGAAGGGATATCTAAAGTGTTGTTAGTCCGTTCAATAATTTTATGGAAAATCAATTTCATCGGATTCCGAAGGTTGAATTATCTCCAAACAAAAGACGATTGCTTTCGCTTCACCCTTTCTGCTGTCATTTCAGACACGACAATATTGAATTTATATATTTTATTATAATATTTATGATAGTTTGTGTTTTAGTTCAAAGGTTCGGTCAGATATTTTTTGTGAATCTCATCCGAAATGAATCTATATTTGATTAATATGAATACTATGGTACTCTTATATTTCTATATAGGGTATATACATTAAATTAATTTTTATTACTTATTATATATATATATTATTATATTATATGATTATATTATTATATTATATATGATATATAGTAGCTTTATATATAATATAGATATATGTATATATGTGTATATATAGTAATATATATAGTATAATATATAAATATATATATATAGTATACTAATATTATGATAGTATATATATATATATATTATAAATTTATATTGTAATTTAATATATATATATATCATAGTAATATATATATATATATATATATATATATATATATACTATAATATATATAAATTCTAGTATATAATATATATATATTATATATATATGCTATATATGAGGCTGAGCTAAGCTGAAGGTCATAAATGGACATTAAAGAAAGTGGGAGAAAGCGAAAAGAGAAGAACTCAATCGAAAGATCGGAGAGACGAAAGTAAAAATGACAAGAGCTAAAGAACTAAGCTTAGAAACTTCTCCTATAGGAAAGTTATTATGCTTTCATAATAACTTTTTGTCTAGATTTTAAGACAGGAAGTGAAGACTGGCCTTAAGAACTTTAGCAAATTTAAAAGTTCAAGTTTTTGGAAATTTTAAATTAAATTAGTTAAAAAAAAAAAACTAGGAAGATTATATTTTAAATAGATCAAATGGATGAAGAAAAATGTATGCAAACTAGAATTCTAATCAACTGAAAATTAAATAATTTAAAAATTAAATAACTGATTGGTTACACAGTTTTCAAATTAGTTCATGTTAAATATATTTTAGGTAAAAGCAAATAGTTTTGTAATAAACGCTGGAAAAATTTAATCGATTCTACTATATAACAGAATTTTGAATAAATTATAGTTCTGGACAGACAAGTATCTATAATTGCTGCAGGAGTTTGGACCACTCCGAAGTTAAATCCTTCTCCCTTGGGTTGCTTGCGGCTGGGAACTCTTTCCACAGACTCTCTTCTTCTTTCTAGCTTGAAAATAAATTTGAAAATTGTTTAGTGACAAGCTTCTGATACAAGCATGCAGGTATATGGTGCAAAAATAACATAATAATGAATAATAATATAATTTTTATAATAAAAAAAAATAATCAATAATAATCAATAATAATAATATCTAATAATAATGTAATAATAATAATAATAATAATAATAATAATAATAATAATAATAATAATAATAATAATAATAATAATAATAATAATAATAATAATAATAATAATAAATATAAATAATAATAATATAATAATAATAATGAATAATAATAAAATATATAAGTACAATAAAATAATATTATGATAATAATAATAATAATAGATTATAATTTATAACTAATTAATAATAATAATAATAATAATAATAATAATAATAATAATAATAGTAATAATAATAAAAATAACACCATGTAACACAAACTGCTTTTTTTTCTTTTTCCCCTTTTTCTTATGTATTTTTTAACGCTGATTTCATTAATGTTTTTTTCCTATCATCGATAGTTTGAGAAATAATCCAATATTTGTATTTCGCCATTATTAGTAGGTTGGCATGCAAACATGCATAGGTATGTATTAGAAATTTATATTATATAATTTTTTTTTTTAAATAAAAAAAGCTCAAATAAAAACTTTTAATTAAGAATTTTATTGGATTGTATTCAAAAAAAAAAAAAAAAAAAAAACGAAAAAAAACACAAAATCACATGCAGACGATATAAAATTGTTAAAATATTTAATATTTTTCAATTTAAAACTTCTTTGAGGATCTATCTCTTCTCTTGTGAATATATTTGTCATTTCTA
>JABUQX010109956.1:0-24296 GCA_015478945.1 Trachelipus rathkii | reverse complement strand
TGATAATACCAATATATAGTATTTATATATATATATTTTTCTTAATGTATAAGTATATATATACATATATAATAATATATATATATAGTTATATAGTATATATATATATATATAGTATTATATATATATATATAATATAGATATATATATATACTATATTATTAATATATATCTATAGTGACTATATACATATAATATATTTATAAAAGCATAAATATACTTATTACAAAAATTATTCGTTCCTGTTTCCAACAACAATATTGTTGTAATAACAAAATTGCTAATTCAAATAAATATAAAAAAAAACATGATATATGTAATAAAACAAATCGTACGAACTATTGACATTAAAAAAAAAACACAATATAACAATATTCATATATCACACAATGGATAGGTATGCAACACTTGAAACTATTATCTGCACAGTTCTTAGCAAAAATACAACTAATGATCCTAGCGCTCAATTATTTAACAGAATAGCAAATGAATTCATACAAGCGTTCATTGATATGACATACTGAACTAAGGGTTATGCAAATAAATCCGAGACAGAATACCATTAATATTGTATGCGATTGCGAAAGAATAATAAATTCTATGTTCAAAACTCTCTTCAATGATAACAAATCCTATGCCGCCCCCGTGACAACCATCAACTAACCACCTTTAGATGCTCAAAACCTGTATTCTAAAACAGTATCCAAGCCTCCTTTGAATGAGCTATCGCCTGTGCAATATTGCCAGTACAACCTATACTTAAACTCACCAACTTATTCCTTTGGAAACCCTTCAAGTGGAACAACGGTTTGACCGAGTTCTTTACCTTATATGAAAACAGTTCAGTCTTATTTCTTATCAATGAACTCACCTGTTTAATGATCAGATGTTCTGATATTGGAAACCAATGTCTTTAAGAATTAGAATATTAATGACTTAAAATTCAATAGAATAAGAAGTTAAGATACTTTGCACTCAAGGAAACTACGAATAATTTTTTGATTATTTGTAGCAAAAAAATAACTTTTTTCTTATTGACAAAGTTCACACTTGAAAATTATAATAATCTATTTTTAAATTCTAATTCAGTTTTATTTTCAGATTCCCATTGCACGTTCCATTCGAATAAAAAATTATAAAATGCTTTTTTAATTTACAGGAAATTGTTGAAATCCTCTCCCAAGTTGTCACATACATGCGCATAAATATATCTGATCCGTACTATTACCAAATCACTATTTTTATACTGTTAATCAATTAAAGAATACAAAATACTTTTCTTTAAATTTATATAGATCCTTGAACATAAATATGTATCTATAAAACATAGATATTTATGCGCAAGAATGGATATAAATATGTGAAAAATATTAATAAAACT
Organism: Trachelipus rathkii; assembly: GCA_015478945.1. NCBI lineage: Eukaryota > Metazoa > Arthropoda > Malacostraca > Isopoda > Trachelipodidae > Trachelipus > Trachelipus rathkii. The sequence goes on along the minus strand of JABUQX010109956.1, from coordinate 22,915 downwards.
ATAGGATTCGTCTTAAATCAGTAATATTAAGTAGTTACTTGAAATTAAAATGATTTTAGCATTTACATAAGTATGTCGATTTATAACGTGTCATAAATTCCAACAAGACAGTGACTTATAAAAAACAGCTGCTACTACAATGCAAAGAGTTGTCTATTAGTGATTAAACAAATCTTTAATTAAACAAGAAAACTGTGACTTTTCATTTGGCTCATATTATAAAATAAATAATATCAAACTGTTACGTTTTATATTTTAGCACCAAATAATATTTGCTAACACTTCAAACAATGTCCGTATACAAAGAGTTTACCGCCAGTAATATTACCTGACAACAACAGACATAATCACCTTCAAATCTATAGTTGCAGACGACACCTTGGACCAAATAGCATAAAATATTCACCAAATATAAACACAAATTAATTTGAAAAACACTTCTTAAAATACCTTTATCTTTACTATAATTAGCAAAACTTTCCACATTGGAATTACCACAATATTATATTTTTAAAATATATAGTTAACTTTAAAAAAACAACAAATATAAAATTAAATCACTAATGGACACCAATATACAGACACCGACAAAAATAAAATTGATCGGATATAAGGCGTCAACGGCTACCAACTAAATATACAACCTCCGATGGGCAACAGACAAAGCAAAAAAAATCACACTATCATAATCTTACTATTTATATCACTTCAGTAGCTTGCTTAGCTTTATCTAACCAATCAATTTAACAATTAATACAATGCATGTATCCACGTTTATCAATTAAATTTAGAGATAAACTAATCCGATATTTAGTAAGTAACGTAGATTGGTATTTTCTTGAAAATTACACACCTCTCAAAAAATATCAATTTTCGTGAAAACAAAAATATGAAAGAACTAACAACATTGAAGATATTGCACTTCCTCACCTTATAAAATACATTTATTCAACTAACTAAATATATATTTATATATATATAAAATCATTTATAAATATTTATTAAGACGTAGTATCCTTACAAATGCTTTAAAAAAATAATAATAATAATAATAATAATAATAATAATAATAATAATAATAATCAAATCAACATTAATAAAGCTTTTGTCAATAATGGCCAATGATAACTTAGATTTCAAAATTAAGCTTTAAAAAACGAGTTTTCATTGGCTATTATTTACACTTAAAAATACAAACATATTTACACTATTTTCAACTGAGCCTTTGCAGCGTACATTCAATATTAACAAAAAAAATAGTATTGCAATGACAATACATAGCCTTTACCTTAAAATACCTAAATGAAAGTCATGTTATAATTTCACTACCACTGCTTATAATAAATATATATATAATATAATATTTATATATATTATATTAATTTATATATACTTATAATTATATAATATATATATATAATATATTATATATATATATATTATTAATATATACGTATATATATTATAATAATATATATATATATATAATATATATTAATATAATTATATAATATATATAGTATAATATATAATTATATATATAATATATATATATTATATATATATATATATTTTATATAATATATATATATATGTATTATATATATATATTATATATATACAGAATCTTTGCCGAAACAGAGCTATTGGTTAATATCTCAAATGTTTAATTAAAAAAAAACTTTTTTCATTCAAAGTTTTAAAAATATATTGTTTTATAAGAGTTTAGAAAGTTGAAATCACATCGCATCCGCATTTCGCAAGGTTAAAATCTCTCCTTAGATGTTACAAATAACTATTATAAATTCTAATTAAATATCCATTAGGCTCAAATTAAATTTTCACAGTTGAATATTATAATTTAATATTGCAACAAACAATATATTGTATCGTATAGGCTTAGCTAATCGCCGTTTTTGGGGAACGAATCGTATCGATACTCGTATCGACCAATCTGAAAAAGTTCGATATCGTATCGTAAAAATTTTGGTACGCTCCATATCAAACATATTACTATATATATAGTATATAATAAAATATATATTATATTTAATTATTATAATATAGTAAATATTATATATTTATATTATTATACTATATTTATATATATATCTATTATATATATATATATATATATATATATATATATATTATATATTAATATATATTATTATGATATTATATATATATATATTATATATATTATATATGTTATATATTAATTATTATCATTATATATATATTATATATAATATATATATATATATATATATATATATATAATATTAATAGTAATATGATATATTATATATCATATATATACTATAATAATAATATATTAATAATACTAAAAGGAGCACCATAGTCTGAACATCCCAACGTAAAACTTTAATCAAGTTTCGAACAAGCTGTTTTTTTTCCCCCCCCCCATTTCCTCAGGATACAAAACTATAGAAACATATAAATAACACTAAAAACAAACATTATTTCCTAAAAAGAACAATATAATAATAATAATAGTAAATAAATAATATAATATAATATTAATAAATAAAATAATTAATAATAATAATAATATAATAATAATGAGTAATAATAATAAATATAATATTTAGTATTTTTATTATTATTTTTTGCATCGTTTTTTTATTATCTTTTCATTTTTTTATTTTTTTTATTTTTTATTATTTATTATTTTGATTTTAGTTTTGTTTCTCTGAATCTCGTTGTTCACCATTCATTCCAATTTTTTGTTATTTGCATCCCATATATATATTATGTCAATTTAGTAAATTTCCCTTTACAATAGTTTGCCCTGTTTACTTGACGTACGAATGATTTAACTTTTTTATTTTTTATTATTATTTTATTATTTTATTATATTTATTATTATTTTATTATTATATTATTATTTTTGATATTATTATTATTATTTATTATTATTATTATTAATTATTTTATTATTGATTATAAGAAACTGTTTAATTTGCTTCGATATTGTATTGTATTTATATGTTTTATTATAGTCTTTGATCCTGAGGATGGAACAGCTTGTCCGAACGTTGATTTAAAGTTTTACGGTTGGATGTTTCAGACTGATTGGGCTCCTTTTATTAATACAATGTGCGTTTCCCAAAAAATAGAGCCGGAAGAAATATTTATATATATGTATATATAATACTATATAGTATTTTGAATTACTACTTATATATATATATATATAAATAATATATATATATATAATATATAATATTATAATATATATATATATATATTATATATATAACTAATATTACTAATATATATCAGAGGCTTGCAGTCTCTGCTACTTCGTGCTCACACGAGTTGACATTTTAGGAAACTACTATTTTTGCACATTTCCAAGTTACCGATAATTTCTCCTATTTTTTTGCAAAGTGGTCAAATAATTAATTAATGTACTAATTCAATATATAAGATTATAGCAAAAGTATAGAAAAAGAAGAATACCGCCATTTAAATACGCTTTTAAACACATTAAAAATGACTAACCCTGGCCCCAACGGCAATGACGATATCTATTAGTGAATTTAGAGTATAAAATATATTTATAAATACTATGTGTATAAATAAAAATGTAAATACTATAGATAGAGTAACTATTATTTTAGAACAAAAAAATATTTAAAGAAATAAATATAAAATATTACTAAATATTTTAGAATTATAATAAAATCCTTTCAAAATAAAATTTTCGTAGATATAACAATATAAAAACGAGGTTCCCATAAAACATAACTTAATGGACTAACTCAGTATTTATTTATATCAAATAATATAATATATATATTATATTATATATATTATAGATATATTATATATATATTATATATAATATAACTTATAATATATAATATAAAAAGTAATATATAATATATATAGTATATATATAATATATATATATATATATATTAAATATATTATCTAATATATATATTATATATATATATATAGTATATATTACTATAGAGAGACAGAGAAGAGAGAGAAGAGCACGGTAGTAAAAAATATATATAGACTATATATATATTAATATATATAAATAATATATATATATATATATATATTAATTATTATTTATAAATATTATTATATATATAGTATATATATACTATATATATAATATATATATATATATATTATAGTATTTATAATATTATATATATACATATATATAATATTATATATATATATATTATATAATATTATATATATATATAATATATATATCTATATATCTATAATATAAATATAAATTATATTATTATATATATATATTATTATTAATATATAATATATATATTAATTATATATATATATATATGCTATATATTAATATATATATATATATATATAACATATCATATAATATATATATATATATATATTATATATATATATATATATTAATAATATATAATAATATATATATTATATATATGTATTATATATAATTATATATATAAATATATATTATATATTTTAATAGTATTATATATAATATATATATATAGTATATATATTATAATAATATGTATAATAATATATATATATAATTAGTATTATTATATATTTATATATCATATATTATATTATATATCATATATATATATATATTTAATAATATATATATCTATATATATATATATATATATTATAATATAATATTATATAATATATATATATTATATATATTATATATATATATATATATATACATGCGAAATTGACGTCCTACCTTGCAGAGGTATTAATCAAAGATCTAGCAGCAATAACAATAACAATAAAAATATCAATAATAATGCTTTTGGGAATCTTATTAAGATGGTTCCATACAATTCGCTCAATGGCCACACAATTTTCTTTGCTAATAAAATTCACTTTTTTCTCCTTTATTTTCCAACTGAGTTTTATTTTGTTTTTATGTTTATTTTATTTCTATTTTATTTTATCTTTTATTTTATTTATGTTTTCATGGAGAGAAAATTCAAGAATTCTCAAGTACATTTCAAAACTTTGATCTTCGTACTGCAGTATTCAAGCATTATTGAAACTGCTCGAATATATTCTCAAGTACATTTCAAAACTTTGATCTTCGTACTGCAGTATTTGAGCATTGTTGAAACTGCTCGAATATGTTCTCAAGTACATTTCAAAACTTTGATCTTCGTACTGCAGTATTTGAGCATTGTTGAAACTACTCGAATATGTTCTTAAGTACATTTCAAAACTTTGATCTTCGTACTGCAGTATTCGAGCATTATTGAAACTGCTCGAATACGTTCTCAAGTACATTTCAAAACTTTGATCTTCGTACTGCAGTATTCGAGCATTATTGAAACTGCTCGAATACGTTCTCAAGTACATTTCAAATCTTTTATCTTCGTACTGCAGTATTCGAGCCTTATTGAAACTTTCTAAACTTTGATCTTCGTACTGCGTATTCGCGCATTATTGAAACTGCTCGGAATCGTTCTCAAGTACATTTTCAAATTCTTTTATCTTCTACTGCGTATCGAGCCTTATTGAAACTTGCTCGATATGTTTCAAGTACATTCAATCGTGCACTCCTTCCTTTCCTTTTGTATGGACAAAAGCTTAAAATATAAATGTTATGAAAACCAGCCAAAGATATATCCTGCTAAAAAAAAGAATATGTCAAAGAATAAGTCTCCTTCGCATCCCTTAACTCACAGTGAACCATGTGGTTAGAAGACAGTTGTAGCTTTCATATATTCTTACAATATGAGAAAACATTAGAAAATCTATTGCGTTTCCTAATACAATCAAAAGCTAAACTTGTCCAAATAGTTCGTTTTGTTTTGCTTTTTTTTTATTAAAAAATATGTCTATTTGATACCTCTTGGACAACTTCTGGAATAAATATGTCAATCAGTTTGCCATTTGACAGTCGTTTGTCTATTTTATGTTTGTTTGTCATTTGACATATTCTGCTTTGGCAAGAAGATAATGAACCAAATCTTACTGAAAGTTTATAAGGTTATCTAGACAGACCAAAAGTTTGTCCCACCATTATGACAAGTTAAAATGTCAATGGACAATCTTTAGGCCCCGTTCGAGGGGGGGGGGTCCAAATTACTTTTAGAGCCCTTTTATTATAAAAATAATATATATTATAATATATATATTTATATATATAGTATATAATAATAATATATAATATATATATATAATATAGTATATATATAATCACTGTCCCATGCTCCCCAGAAGTAGGGGTAGGGTGCGCAAACATGCACCAGATATAGGAAATTGTTGTTGTGGAAATTCATTCTCCCACCACACAGGTACATATTATATATATATTATATATTATTAGTATATATCTATATATATATAATTATTATATAATATTATATATATATTATATATATATTATATATTATAGTATATAAATATATATTATATATGATATCATATGTATATATATATATATATATTATAAAATTATTATATATATATTTATATATATATATAAAATTTATAATATATTATTTAAACAAGGGTTCCATATTATTAATATATATTATTTTATATTTATATTATAAATTTATATATATATATATATATATGTATATATTATATATTATATATATATATACTATTTATTATATATATATATATATATATATATATATTATATATATTATTATACTAGTATATAATATATAAATATATATATACATATATATATATATTAGATATATATATATATATTATATATATATATTATTTTTGATTATATTATAATATAATTAAATTAATTATATATACTATTATATATATAGATATAATATATATTTTATATATATATATCCAATAAATATCAACTTATTGGAAAGAGACGAAAAAAAATATATAGATATTTTAACCAAGTCCTGAAACACATGCATATAAATTGAGGGAAAATCTATTTTTTTTTTCGGTTCTCATTCTCAATTTGAAAAATTTCCCCCCCCCCCTAAAAGTATAATTTTTCGCCCAACGGCCAATATTTATTAGAAAGCAAATTTTTTTTTTCTTTTCCTTCTTCTATTTATATCTAAAAAAATAATATAAAAAAAAAAAAAAAAAAAGGAAAGAAAAACTTTAGTATTATTAAAGTAAATTATTTTGAAGTCATGAATTGGATAATAACAGAAACTCAATTTTGGGTTTTTTCTTTTTCAAAATAAAGAAAAAAAACACCAAAAAAAATCAAAAACAAAAAAACCACACCAAATAGAATAGTTTTCTTTACTTACTGTATTTCATTCATATTTATCAGTTTCTTATATGGTTGTGTGAGGTTAAAACAAAGCAAACAGTGTTACTTTATATATACTTAATATATATATATATATATATACTATATTATATATATTATATGTATATATATATATATATAATAATATATTATATAGTATATATATAGATATATATATACTATATATATTATATATAAAATAAGATGAATTGTCAAAGCCCAAAGAAGACGGATTCTCAATCTAGGTTGTAGTATTCTCAATCCGGTGCGAATATATTAGTTAAGGGGACGTTTAACCAACTCAGTCTTTGGTACTTAGGATACATAATTAGGTCTTCGGAAGGTTAAAGAAGAGATTGACCAATAGGATGCGAAGGTGAATTAGATCCTGAGCTTAGGCAATTATGAGCTAAGAAAATTTATCTACGGTAGTGAAATTAAATCATTTGATTGTTTATTTGTTCCAATTGTTCTGTATGGATAGGTTTGGCATAAATAAAAGTTGAAAAAAGAATTGGGTTTTAGAAATATAAGATTGAGAAATGCTCGTCTGCTAGGAATTGATGTAACTAAGATTAGAACGTAGAATAAGGAAATGTAGTGATAGTATAGACAAACCTGGTAGAGAACGTACAAAGAATACTGAAAATCTATGGACACCTGCTAAGGATGACTGATTGGGGAACTGACTAGAAGTTTCTTTAGAAATAGGTGATAGGATAATGGCAAACCAAAATGGAGTTGTTTAAGAGTAAAGTATTACGAAGAAAAATGACACAAAATAGGATCATTGGAGGAGCGGTAGTTTAGTTGAACATTTCTTTAAAGTTTCAGCTATTTGAAACAGCCAGAAGAACACAAATTATTTGAGCTTTCAGAATTCTACAAACTAAACACCCCTCGTAGTTATGGGCAGCCGGTGGTGAGAAAAAAAAAAAAAAATTATATAATATATATATATATATATATAATATTATTAGTAATATATTATATATATATATATATATAAGTATATATATATATATATATTATAGTTATAATATAATATTATATATATAATATATATATATATTATTATATATATATTATATATATACTATATACTATAAATAAAATTAATTATTTTATAATTATTTATTTAAAATATTATTTAGTATATTATAATAGAATATATATATATATATATTATAATACTTAATATATTATATATAGATATATATATATATATATATATCTAATATATATTAATAGTAGATAATTATAATATATATATTATATATATATTATATTATTAAATATATATCATAAATATATATATATATATTATATATATATTTTATATATTTATTATATATAATAATATTATTATATATATAATATATATATTATATATATATAAATATATATTTATATATCATATATATATAATTATGACGTAAAGTGAAAGACTCTTTTATCAATTAGGAGTGGTTCAAAATATCAAAAATAAAATTTATTGAAAACTTGAGATATTAGCAATTAATTATTAATTAATTATTAGTATATATGATTATATAATAATATTATATAGTATATATATATAGTATATATATATATTCTATATATTATATTATATATATATATAATTATATATATATATAATATTCTATTATATATTATATATATATATAATATATATTATTTAGGGTGGTCACTCTAAATTTTCAATTTGTTTGTAGAGGGTAGTGCCGGGTGGAATTTTGTTACACTATATCTAAAAGTAATTTCCATGAAATTTTAGCTCAATATAATAATAATAAGACGTAGCACTCTTGCCTTACTTTTTTAAATATCAAAATTTATAGCATTTCCATTCAGCTTACTCACGTAAATTATTTTTGGATAATAATATGGGGCTCAGATTTAGTGACTATTTTATTTAAGTTGTCATCAAATTTCAATATTAAATACTGAATACCTTGTTTCCAATGCTATCATTACAATTAAAACACCATTATAATGAAAAGCTACACTTGCCGATGGAATTTTTTTAAGCTTCTCTAGTTGGCTATAGCGATATTTTCGATATATTCTTGACTACCTTTAACAATCAAAAATTCAAATTATTTATCAATTTATTAATCATTAAATCAAAATTTTGTAATCTAAGTTACCTTCACTAAATATTGATTTTGTTCCTCATCCATTGTAACTTTGTCGTTAAAATCATGAATTAATTTGGCTACCTCTTCGCCGGCATCATGCACCACCTTCAATCTTTCAAAAGAGTTTTCCTCGTTATACTCGTTGAGTTAACTCCACTTGGTATGATGTAAGTGCAAAATCCACTTATTAAGCCTATGTATTAATGCCAAGATTTTTTACTATCGTTCAGCAAATTCTTCTCATCAGAGCCATCGCAGGAAATCGGAAACTTTTTCTTTTCCTCAAGTGCCAATTTCTTAAGATTTCCTAAGTGTTCCACTTTATCTTCTCATTCATTATTTATTATCTCTATCTTCTAAATTTACTTCTGTCGCTGCTAACTTTTTTGTGCAAATTTTAGTTTTGTCTCCTCTGTAACCAAGTCATCAATATAAATGATTGACTTAAGGAGACCTTTCATAACTAGACCCCTACTTTTTTGAAAGCAAAATCAAAATTTGTCACATTTTTTATTTTTATCAAATTAGTAGAAAAATTCCTCCTGTACATCATGGTGTAATTATTTTAAATCTAATGTTTTTTTAGATGACAAAATTTATTTAGAGATGTGTCTTAACTAAAACAATTTCAATCATCAAAATGCAATTCCAGGTTTAAGGATCAAAAAATGTATTCGATAATTAAGAAATCTAATTTATTTTCATATTCTCAACCCCTAGCTCATTCTTCGGATTTTATCAGTCAAATCAATGGAGCCGGAGCCGAGCCGGAGCCGACCGGAGCCGGGCCTGCTTATACTTTTTTTCATTGAAGAATGTTCTTGAGTGAAAATTTATGCAGAGATGTGCTGGTTTTCAATGTACAGAAATCCCTTAATCGTATCCGGATCCGGATCCGAAGTCAGATGCCGAGTTCACTGATGTCGAGCCGAGGCGAGCGCAGTAGATTTTTATCGAGAATATTTTTTAGAAGAATCTGCTGAAACAATTTTCAACAGTGCAGAAACCTTATTCGGATCCCCCCGTTACTGAAGCGAAATTATAACTAGGGAACGTAGCCGGAGCCGGAGCCGAGCCGAGCCGGCTCCTGGGTATGATTTTTTTTACTAAAAATCATAATTTCTTAGACATGAAAATTTATGCCCAGAAGAGTACTGAAAATTTCAAATAGGTACAGAAACTAGTCAGATCCGAGAACCGAGGTGAAGTTTGAGCTGGAAGCCGAGGTGAGCCGGACGGAGCGAGCCGGAGCCGAGCCGGAGCCGGAGTCTTAAATTTTTTTTAACAAAATTTTTTAGAGTGAAAATTAATGCAGAAGACGTAGACTGAACAATTTTCAATAGTGCAGAAACCTTATTGATCCGGATCCGGTCGGAGCCGGAGTCGAAGGGGGAGCCGGTGCCGTAGTTTTGATTTTTTTTCGAAAATATTTTTAGGTTGAAAAATTTATTGCCAGAGAAGTGCTGAACAATTCAATAGTGCAGAGCCTTAAGTTGATCCGGGATCCGGGCGAGCCGATTCGAGCCGTTCTCGGAATAAAATTTTTTAAGAAAATTTTTTTTAATGAAAATTGTTGCAGAAAGTGACTGAAAACATTTTCAAATATTGCAAATTCCTTAGTCTAGATCCGGAGTCGGAGACGGAGTCGAGTCGGAGCCCAGTGTCAGAGCCGGCCAATAGTATAAATTTTTTCAAGAAGAATATTTTTTTAGTGAAAAATTTAATGCCGAAAGACGTGCTGAACAATTTTCAATAGTGCAGAAACCTTATCAGATCCCAGACCGAGGTGAATTCGGAGCGGACCGAGCCCGGAGCCGGAACCTGGGTATGAATTTTTTACAAGACATTTTTTTAGGTGAAAAATTTATGCCAGCAGACGCAATGAACAATTTTCATAGTGCAGAAACCTTGTCAGGTCCGATCCCTGGATAAAATTTTCAAGAATATGTCTATAGATGAAAAATTTATTCCCAGAAGACGTGCTGCACATTTTCAAATAGTCAGAATCCTTAATCGGATCCGGATTTGAAGTCGGAGAGCCGGAGGCGGATTCAAAGTCGGAGATGGATTCGTTTAAAAATTTTATTGATAAAAAGTATTGAATAATTTTCAATTCATTCAGAACCGCAGTTCTGAGCCATAAAAGAAAGTTTCTTTCGAATTTTTTTTTTTTGTGAAATTTATGGATAGAGTGCTATGACAATTTTCAAATAGCTGCAGGAAACCTTAGTCAGATCGAGCCGAGCCGAGCTCGGACCGTGTTCGAGCCGGAACGGAGCCGAGCCGGGCCGGATCCTGGGTATTATTTCTTAAACAATATTCTTTTGAGGCGAAAAAGTATTGAGAGAAGCGGCTGGAGCAATTTTTCAATGTACAGAAACCTTAGTCGGATCGGAGCCGTAGCCGGAGCCGAACCGAGCGGTCCTGAAGGTATAATTTTTTTTAAGAAATATTTTTTAGGGAAAAATTTATTTAAAGAAGATGTGTGAATAATTACATAGTGCAGGACTTTGATGAGCGACATCTTGATTCGGATCTGAGCCGATCTAATAATCAAATTTTTCAAAAATATTTTTTAGTTGAAAAAGTATTGCCAAAGACTTGCTGACTAATTTCAAATAGTTCAAAAACCTTAGTCGGATCCGAATCCGGAGTGTGGTAACAGGACGGGGTAAGACGATGCTGTTTTAAATTTTTCAAGAAATATTTTTTTTTAGATGAAAATTTATATTGCCGAAGACGTGCTGAACAATTCAATTTTCAAACCTTAGTCGGATCCGATCCGGAGTCGGAACGGAGCCGGATTCTGGGTATTAATTTTGTTCTATAATAGTTTTTGTGAAAAAGTTTATGCCAGAAGACGTCCTAAACAATTTTAAATAGGGCAGAGAAACCTTAGTCGGATCCAGCGCCGGATCTGGAGCCACAGCCGGAGTATGAAACGGAACCAGATTCTTTGTATAAATTTTTTCAAACATATTTTTATATGAAAAATTATTGCCAGAAAGTACTGCCCAATTCTCAAACAGTGCAGAAACTATTGTCGGACCTTAGCCGGATCCGGAGCTGGAGCCGGACGGAGAAAGTAATATTATTTTTCTTTTGGATTGTAAAAGAAATATATAAAGTTTATTTAAATTTTCAGTTAATAATAAATTACTTATAAAATTTATATAAATACTTATATAAATTTTATATATATTATCATATAAATATTAACTATATATTATATATATTATATATATATGATATATATATATATATTATATGGATTTGGTTATGAAAAGAATCAAAGAGGGTGAGAGCAAGGATGGTGTTACATAATGGAGAATGAAAGATAGTGGAGGGCTGCCCCTACACATTATATGCGAATGGATTAGTTTAGTGTGCGCGATATCTAATAGCTTTGTGGGATTAGTAGAGAGAGATTTGCAGGTAAAGAAGGAGTTTGAAAGTAACGTAGAAAAAGTAAGTTCTGTTTGATGATTTGATATCTCTGTGTAAAATTACTGTTAGATGTGAGCAAGCTGGAACAAATGTCCTTGTTCAAAATTAAGATATATGGTGGAGAAAAGGGAACGGATGATCAGATTAATATGAAAGTTGTAATGGAAGGAAAGATGTCTGGTTGCAATTAATTCCTTAGGCGATGCAAGGACATAAGTCTGAGTGTGCTAGGGTCACATGAACGGTCTGCTATGACCGTGCGAATCTATAGAATAGTAGACTACTGGTCTGGAAGAGGTACAAAATAAAAGTATAGATAAGAATTCTTCTGCGGCGCACGCATTTTGATAGGTTGTCCTGGTTACAGGAGAAGCCAACCAAGTCAAGCCACGCCGACATGAGCACAAGAGTCGTTGCGATAAATTGCAATAATAAGACAATGAAAAATTTCACTCGCGCCAGCGACGAACCCACAACAGCGTCTCCGTGAGACATTACAGGAGCTCTACCACCTAGCTCGATCTGCCACTCCAGAAAAGAACGGTGTCTCGCAACAGTCTTTCAATCTCTCTTCGATATCACGGCCTTTACAATGTACTTATTTAATCCATAGAAGGGTGCTTCTAACCCCCTACTGGTCTGCACAGCATTCTGCTAGTTTGCTCCCTGTTACAGAGGCAACCAAACAAAGCGGCCACGCCGACCTGGAACATCAATTCTTGTTGCGATAATTTGCAAATAATGAGACGAAGAAAACATTTCACTCGCGCCAGACTCGAACCTAAACACACGGTCACCGTTAGACCATGTACCAGGAAGTATCCACCACTAAGTCCGATCCAAACCAAAAAAAATAACTTACATTTCATTCTCCTGTTCGATATCACTGCTTTGAAACTCGAACTTATTTAAATCCATAGAAGGGTGGTGAACCCCTGCATGGCTACCCTGCATTCTTCTGGGTGCTCTGCGTACAGGCAGCAACCGAACAAAGTCAATACGCCGACATGCACGCATAGTTGTTGCGACCAATTGCATAAAGACGAAGAAAAATTTCACTCGCGCCAGGACTCGAACCATCACACAACCGTCGCCTTTAGACAATGTACAGGAGACTCTACCACTATTTGCGATCCGCCTCAGAAAAGTAAGCATTTAGGAGTTTCAAATTTTTTCTCCGATATCACTCCTTTGCAACTCGACTATTTATTCAATCCATAGTAAGGGTGGTGAAACCCCTGCTGCTAACGCATTCTGCTGTTTGCTCCCGTGTTACAGGAGCAACCAACCAAAAGTCAGACCACGTCAAATGCACAACATGCTTTTGGAAAAATATTGCATTAATTAGATGAGAAAATTTCACTCGCGCCAGGATTCGAACCATCGGACACAGCGTCTCTGCTAGAACATGTAACAAGTTAAACCACTAGTATGATCTGACACCCCAGGAAAAAGGGTATTTCGTTACAGTTTTTAATTTTCCTTGATTTCACTTCTTTGAAACTCGATACTTATAAATCCATAGAAGGGTAGTTGAACCCCTTCTGGGGCTACACTGCATTCTTCAGGGGTGCTCCTGGGTATGATGACAACGACAAGTCAAAGACGCGATAATGATGTGATTACGTACGACAAATCTGCAATGACGAAAAAATTTTCCTCGCGCCAGACTCGACTATCGACACCAGCGGTCGCCGTTAGACAATGTACAGGGAGCTCTACCACTAGTCCGATCCGCCTCTAAAAAAAGAAGGCATCTCGAAGTTTTCAAATCTCCTGTCTCAATAACTGTTTTGAAACTCGACACTTACTTAAATTCACAAAGGGTGATTGGAATCTCTGCTGGGGCAATTCTGCTGGGGTGCTCTGGGTTACAGGAGCAACCCACCAAAGTCAAGCCGACATGCGCACAAATGCTTGTTGCGACAAATTTAATAATAAGACGAAAAATTTCACTCACGACAGACCGATCATCAATAAATGCGTCGCCGCTTAACATGTAGAGGTGGCTCAACCACTAGTCCCGATCCACCTCCAGAAAAGAACGCATCTCGAACGTTTTCATCTCCTGCTTCGTATCACTGCTTTGAAACTAGATAATTATTTAAATCCACAGAAGGATAGTTGGTAGTTGGAACCCCTGCTTGGGCTACAGCATTCTTCAGGGTGTTCATGTGTTACAGGGGCAACCGACCAAAGTCAGGCCGCACGACATGGGGCACAATAGCTTTTGCGACATATTGCAATAATAGACGAAGAAAAATTTACTCGCGCCAGGCTCGAACCATCGACAACAGCGTCCCGTTAGACAATGTGCAGGAGGCTCTACCACTAGTCGATCCACCTCCAAAAAGAGGCATCTCGTAATATTTCAAATCTCCGCTTCGAATCCACTGCTTTTGAAACTCGCTACAGAAGGTTAGTTGGAACCCCTCTGGGGTACACGAATTTTTCGAGAGGTGCTCATGCTTGTTACGAGCACGACCAAATCAGGATGCCGACATTGCGCAACAAACATTGCTCGTTGCGAGAATTTGCTATAATAGACGAAAAAAATTTCACTCGCCCAGGACTCGAACCATCGACAAGCGCGTCGCCGTTAGCACAATGTACAGGAGTCTTGTACTACTAGTCAATATCCGCCTCTCCAAAAAAAGTAGAACATCTCGGAACATTTTTCAAGTCACCTGCTTCGATATCACTGCTTTGAAACTTTACTTATTTAAATCAATAGAAGGGTGCTTGGAACCATATATATATTAGTATATATATATATATATATTATTATATATAATATATCATATTTATAATATATATATATATAATATATAGTATATATATATTATTTATAATATACTATATATATATATTATATGTAATATCATATTTATATAATATTATGAGAATAAAGTTTTTTTTGCCTCTAAAAAATGAAAAATTTCCAAATGTTTATTTGTGTTTTCCTTAGCATTTCATTTTTTTCCTTACATGAGATAAAAAAAATTCATGAAAAAAACGAACAGATTTTTTTTTTCTCCAATTTCAACCAAAAAAACGTAAACAATTGATTTTATATTAAATGTTTTGTAGAACGTAAGGTGGTGTCACTGGTTGACCATTCTCTGTTCAAAAATTTTTAAGTACTTTTCAGAGATGTAAATTTTTTTTAAAAACAAATTCAATAAGGTGCGAACTAAAAATTTATTACCCACTAATGGAGTTTTTAGTCAAAAAATTGAAATATCTTGAAATTAAAGATTTTATGCGCAGTTATTGTGAAATTAAAAAAAAAAATCCTCTCTTCCCCTCAAACTGTTCAAAACGAACAGTTTTTTTGTTTTTTCATAAATAAAATATCATAGGTCATCAAAAAAATATTTACTTCTATCTGTTTGGAATAGTTGAGATTTTGCTATGAAGTCTCCCCTTAAATTTACCAATAGCTACTTCAGCAACATTTTCGTCACCTTGTTAATTGATCTTAATTCCCTAGGAATCTTTATTCATTAGTTGTGCCAGATATTGCCTTTCTTAGCATGGGATCTAGTATTTTACGTATGCATTTCACAATAATGCTTGCTTTGCAAGCAAGTGAGTCTTTTTCTTCCATGGTTAATTTAAATTCTGATCTAAATAAATAGATTTCTAAAGAATATATCGCTTTCGCTATCCATTTTGCCATATGATATGCACCTGGCTTTTTAAAACATATGCCACCCAATGGAACGCCTCCAAGAAAAATAATCACGAGTTCCAATAATTCACGATAATCTTGTCGAGGAAATGTTTCAGAAATTGCATCGTTCATACTGTTTATGATAGTTTCAGCCTCAACCCCAATCATTTGTTTAATTTCTTTGTTCTCAACACCTGAATGGAAATTCAAAACATAATTTTAGACCACTTTCTTGAATCTTGAATGGGTGTGAGGCCGGGACTAACAATTGCTTTTTGCAAACAACTGCTGCAAATAATTTCAAATTTATGAAGTAACATTTGTATAAAAATTTCTTTCCAATTTTTGTTCTAAAAGCGCACAAGCACCTTTAATTCTGCCTGTATTTGATGGAGTGTTATCAAAACAAAATGATTGTACTTTCTCTACCAAATTCCAATTCTCCAATGTTTCATATACCTGAGGCATTTTGGCCGAAGCTGCTGGTAAATCAGGGAACCTCAGTAAATGTTCCCATTAGTTCCAGAGCATTGGCCAATCTTCAAACAGATTTACCATTTATATCTTCAGCATTTCTCTGTATCCCAGTGAATGGTTATAAATTGTCATCAATAGGGCAAATTTTCTTTTGTTCTGTGAATACTCGTTCCGAAGTATTACGTTCATTCCAATAGAGTTCGATTAATAATACGATGTCGGATCTAAAAACAGCTCTCCAGACGTTTCATAATAAATGCACAGGATCTCTCTCATTACAACTTACATTTATCTAAGCGGCTGCTTAATCCAAATGAGTAACTCATTCTAGCTCTTTCCTTTGTTCATGTAAATAAACGTTCCTGTTTTTATTTCCTGAATGTTCTCTCGCTATTTCCCCTCCAATTCGAATCTGAACCAATATCCATATCTTCACAACAGATTAAAAGCAGAAATAATGAGAAGATACATTTATTTATTACTTTAAAATTTTTATAAAAACTATTTAAGATATAGGATTTAATAAAAAAAGATTCTAAATTGGCACTATGAAGCAAAGAATTGCTTTTTTCTTCTTCATTTTTTGTCTTTTATTTTCGTTCTCATTAGCATCTAAATTTCTATCGAAGCCACACATTGAACCTGGTCTTCCTTTTTCACGCTGTTTTCTTAAATTTGTCTATCTTTTCCTATTATTTCATTGCACAGCATTCTGAATGTGCTCTGTCAAATAATCTTCAGAATTAGAAAATCTCTGTGTTTCCTTTAAGTAAATATCGCTAGATTTTCTCTGTCCTTTACCAACTTATGCCATTTATTATATAAAGCTTCAATTATACCTTTACATCTTATGAGTTTCTGGGTGGAATCTTGCTTTTCTTCCAAAATTTACACTTCCTTCAACACAAAGGTATGCACCATCATTCAATAAGTTATGCCAACGAAGGTTTGTAAAATAACAGTGTAAACCATCTAATTGCGATGTAATCTTGCTCCCTGTTATTCATGGAGTATGATCATCAAATAAAAATTTCTTGCTAAAAGCCTTTGCCTATCTGAAAACAAGTAAAACGTAACTATGTATCTTCGCTGTATATCTAGAAATCCATACTTTAACACTACGAGTAATTCAAAACAGTCACATTATTGCACAGCACTGTCCATTTTTTGCTGAATCACTTCAAAAATTTTAAACAAACGAGCGCTACTGTTTAACAACTTAGATTTAGCTAAAATTGTGGAGAACCTCTCCACATAACAGGACAAAATTCAGTCCGCTCTCCAAAATCTAATTTTTTTTTTTACTAGTATTTGTTATCCTCAGCTATACTATAAGATATATAATATATATAAATTATATATATATATATATATATATATATAATTATATTATATAACTATATAGCTATATATATATATATATATATATAATTATATATATATATAATATATATATATTACTATATAATATTATATATATGAAAATTAAAAAAATAAGGATATTAACTATAGTTAATAAAATTAATATCTTTCCAAAGTAAATAGAATATATTGAATATTAGCGTATACCATTTCGAACTATAAATTCCATCTTGTTGAGTAAACACATTTTATTTATTTCAACAGAAGATGCTTTTATCTATATTATATAATAATTTAATATATAAATTATATATTATATTATATATATATAATATTTATTCATATATATAAATATATTATATAGTTAATAGTTATATAGTAGTAAATTTTATAATATATAATAATAATATAATATATTTAATAATATATAATATATATTATATATATATATTATATATATATATATATATATCATATATATATGATATATAAGTATATAATATATTATATATTATATTTAATAGTATATATAATATAATATATCATTATATATATATTATTAATATATATATATTATATATAATTATATACTATATAAATATGTGTGTGTGTTGTGTTGTGTGTGTGTGTGTGTGCGTGCGTGTGTGTGTGTGTATTGTGTGCATGAAGTTGATCTGTTGCGGCTCAAGAATCTAAAGATTATGGAAACTAATTTAAGCGACAAAAAGTTGATAAAGTTTTTTAAGGCCAAAATATTAAACTTGACTTAACAACACCAAATCCGAAGGAAGGTGAGAGGGCATAGTTTTAGTTCATTTGTCTGTATTAAATTTTTGCACATACTATATATAATAGCTATATATATATATATATAAGATATAATATATATATAATATATATATATATATTATATATATTTATTATTATTTATATATATATAAATAATATATCATTATATATTATATATATATATATATATATAATAATACATATATATATATATCACTTTTCACTTTAAGAATTTGTTTTCAGATTTAAAATTTTTACCCTTCTAATGTATAGTTAGATGCCAGAAATAATAAATTTAAAGTAATTTTTTTCCTAGCTCTTAGGGTTTTAATTACTGTATTTATTTTATTGTTTTTTTTAAAAAATTTATTTAATTGTTTTAAATTTACTATAAGGTTAGTGCAATTGTCAGTACAAGCGTTTGCGTATGTGTGTGCAGTTGATAAAATGAATAGATAGAGTAGATGCGGAGGCCGGTACAGGCGGTGTCTTTCTTTTGACTTTGCCAACGTCCGTGGCCTACGTGTTCATTTCGAATCTGTGGAATATCATTTTCTCTAACTCTTATCCTAACCTTTTACTTCTGCCTGAGACCCAGTTAGCCACGGAATCTTTCACCAATAACCTTAATATCTCTAACTTCAATTTATTTCACAATTTCCGACTAAATCGTTGCGTCTATGTATATCGTCTCGAAAACATTTACTTCCCTAACTTTGGTATTCTTTGGCTTAAGATCTGTCTTTCTACTACTAGCATTATCTTGTGTTTCTACTACTGTCCACTAATTGATCAGATTTTCAGGTTCTTATTGAGTATCTCACATGACTGTAGCAACTTCAATATATAATACACCGAATGGTTGGGTTCCCCTCACATCGATATGGGTATGGAGGGGGTCAAATCATTTAGTATGATAAGGAACTCACATTTATCGCAGATCGCCATAACCACTTCTTGAACATGCTTATCTTATTCTTCACCACTACTCGTTCTCGATATAAATACATAATTTTTCCTCCTATTGGTAACTCTGACCACAATCTTCTAGCTCTTAGTTACAATGTTTTCTTTCTAGTAGCTCCACCATGCCCTAAGCGTATTTTATGGCACCTTAATCAGGCTAATTAGGAGGTCTCGAGCCACTTCTTTTCTCCCTACCCTTCCATTGGAGGGAATTTTGTTTTAACTCAGAGGAGCGATTTGCCGTCTGCTGAAAAAGAAAGGATCCGTAATCGCCAAAGGCATGAGCAGGTTCGTTCCATCTTAAACTAAATAGTTTTCTTTAGAATATCACCTGTTCTCGTGGTCTTCAGGATAGAGACAACGCTTATCGTGGGAAAATACTCTAGTTCTTCCATCACTTTTCGCTTCAGGCCGGAATCGTTGCATGCATACTATTCGACAGTCTAAACGTGCTGTCACTAAAAGGAAGTGTTCTGACCTCCTTTGTTCTACTAATAAAAATTTATGGTCTTTTGCCAAATAAATCTCTAATAAAATCTGTAAATCTGAATTTTTTCCTCTTATTCGCTTTGACGAATCTGTAGCTAACACTCCTTCTGAAAAGGCTAATCTCTTCTGCCTCCTTTTTTCATTTAATTTCACCCTTGACGATTCTGACAACCCTCCTTCTACTCCTTCTCATCTCAGGTATACCATGACTCTAACTGTGATTACATATGATCAGGTGCATAAGATGCTAGAGTCTATGAAAGTCAGAAAGTCTTGCAACCAGGTCGATATTCCTCTCGTATTTTGAGGCAATGTGTTAAGAGCCAGCTGGGGTCTTGCTGATGGAGCGACCCCTTCCTCCTTTACTGTTAATTTTGGTGTTCTGCAATGTTCTGTTCTACCTTCAACTTTTTTCTTACTATTTATCAACGATCTACTAGCTTGACTTGTAACTCTATTCATTCTTATGCCTAACACTCAATTCTCTATTCGTGCACTCATTTCAAATCTGCTCTCTCTTTTGTATCTGGAGTTTCTTCCCGACTACAGTCTTCCGAATCTATTCTTTCTGATCTGGATGGGATACCTTCAACCGTTGAAATTTAACGGTTTAAAAATTAAACTTCTTCACATATCGCACTCAAATACACCCCCCAACTTCTCTGTCTTCTTCGATGGCTCTAACGTCTTACCTGTGAACAACATAAACATTCTTGGTATAAAAATAAGCAATAAACTGTCTTGGGAACCTCATATCACAAAGCTTGCAGAGGTGGTCTCAAAATATCTGGGAGTTACGGAGATTATTTTCTTCCCAACAGTCACTCCAGCTATATAAGAGCCTTATTCTCCCTTGTGTGGAGTAATGTCCTCACATTTTGGAGACGTCTCTGGTTCCACCCTATTTTCTGAATAGAGCTGAATCTAAGGCTAAAAGTCTATTAAGCTGTCCTCCATCTCTATAACATGACGTTAACGCACTTTCTCTTTTCTATACAGACTACAAGGGCAGGTGCTCAAAAGAGTTGACCTCTCTCACTTCACCACCATTGTGTGTTGCCCAGGAAGTACAAGGGATGCCCTGCTTTTTCATGAACTTCGTATAAATAGTGAAAACCACAAACTTGCTCGTTGTGGTGACACCTCTTTCCCAGCCACCGCTGTTCAGTGGAACACCTGAACACTTTTCCTTCATCTGCTTTTTATGATGCATTTTATCTTCCTCTCTTTAAGGCCTCGTTCGAGCTCTTTTGAGAAATATGAGTTAGGCTTGTGTTTGGGTGGATTTTCTTGTTCTTTTATTTTATAATTCTGCACCCTCCTTGAAAAGAGAACCTGCCAGTGAGTGATCGTAACTTATATATATATATATATATATATATATATATATATATATATATATATATATATATATATATATATATATATATATATATATATATATATATAGATATATAACTATATATATATATATATATATATATATATATATATATATATATGATATAATAGTAGCGCAGAGGGGCTTCACCTCCGATTTTTATAAAAATCACTGGATATGCTCTAAAAAAATTAATAATGAAAAAAAAAACAAACGTGGCGGTCTCTTTAGGAAAAAAAGTTACAGGCTCTCAAAGTTGTTAAAACTCCCATAGACTTTTCATTTTTGATCCATCCAGGTTAGGTCTCATTTCAGGTCCTCTAGTTCAGATTATGATGTTTTATTAGGTATACACAGAAAAAATTTATGTATACTTAACAAATCTTATCATTATAACCTGAACTAGGATGACCTGAACAGCACGAGGCCACTAATTTTTTTTTTTTTAAGAAAGCCTATGGGAGTAAATTTTAAACTTTGAGAGGCTGTAACTTTTTTCCTAAAGACTTAAATCATTTTCGTTTTTTCATGCTTCATTATTATTTTTTTTAGATTATATCCTGCGATTTTTAATTTTTTTTATAAGAAAATCTTATGGGAATTTTAACAACTTTAAGAGGTTGTGACTTTTTTTCCTAAAGAGACTGCCACGTTTGTTTGTTTTTTTCATTATTCATTATTATTTTTCTAGAGTATATCTTGTGATTTTTATAAAAAGTCGGGGGTGAAGCCTAATGCGCTACTATTACCATATATATATATATATATATATATATATATATATATATATATATATATATATATATATATATATATATATATATATATATATATATATACTCATATATATATATATATATATATATATATATATATAT
>JABUQX010109955.1:17500-33140 GCA_015478945.1 Trachelipus rathkii | reverse complement strand
GAGAGAGAGAGAGAGAAGAGAGAGGAAAGGATATTATATTAACCGAAAGCATATTTTATTCTTAGTAATAAGAAAATTAAACAAGGAAAAATATTTCAAATTGAGAAATTAATTTAAAATGGAAAATATAAAATATGAGCTATATACTTTGAATTCCATACTGTTGTTGTAGCGGTTTGTCCCCTTTTACGCTTTTTTAATATGTTGCATATAATTTTCAAATAGTATATATATACTATGTATATATATATATATATATATATATATATAGATACTTATATATCTATATATATACATATACTAGTTATAATATATATAGTGATATATATATATATCATATATATAATATATATCATTATATTACTCAGTCAACACGTTTGTCATATATACTACATATATATAGATATATAATATATATATTATATTATAATACACTATACTAGTATATCATATATATATAGCTATACTATATTATATATATATATAATATCTTATACTATATATATATACTATTATAGTCATAATATAATATATATATACTATACGTATATAATACTATATACTATTATATATAATACTATATAATTATCTGATAATAGTATATATCCATATATTTAGTATAGTATACTATATATAACATAATATATAGTATATAGTATATAGATTATATAATATATATAGTATAGGTAGTCATAATTGTAGAAGAAAAAATAGCACTTCGACAATCATATTATTATTATTATCGTATTATATTATTATATATTATTATTATTATTATTATATTATTAAATTATTAAGTTAATATATTATTATATCTATCTATTATTATTACTTTTTATTACTTATTATTAATTATTATTAGATTATCATATTATTATATTATTTATTATAATTTCATATCTAATGCGTGTTATATGATTATTAGTCTGTATAAATAGTGTATCAAGAGTATATAGATAGATTGGAATAATAGAAGCTGTTTATTGAATCTGTACGCTGTAATGGAGATAAGTAGTCTTACCTCTTGCTAACAATTGTGTTTCATTGATCATACCTCATAAATAATACTGCATATTTTGGATTCTTAGTTTGAACGAATAATAATAATGAGAGTATTAATAAAATTAATATTCCACTATAAAATAGTGATGAAAATTAAGTTCAAACTAAGAGACGTGTCGAATTTTCCAATCTTCTTTATGTTGATGATACTCATGTAGCAAAGGTGAGTAAGCCTAGTTCATGACACTACCGTTGTTTAATAACTTAGAATGATATTATGAGCTTTTCCGAGGCATAAAGAAGAGAAATTGACCATGGGGTTGACTGAGTTGTGACAAAGCAGTTATAAAGCAGTAAGCCTCTAGAGAATTAGTGTGAAAAAAAGAATTAACATAGAAGACTAAAAAGACAATAATTGCAGTAGCTTATATTTGTTCCAATCTGTTCTATGTGGATGTGAACGTGTGGCATTAAACTCTAAAATTGAAAAAAAACAAAAGTGAGTCATTTTAGATAAAGAGAACAGAAAATGAGTCCATAATATAGATAACACAGGAAAAAATATTGCCGGAATAGGACAAATATCTGATGTATTGAGCAATATCAAGTGACGTGCGTTACTACAGATGTAGGCGCATGCCGAGAATCTATATAGTATTGCCTTTAGAAAGTTATTAAACCCCAAGTGCCAAATAGAAGGACAAACAAATGCGAGGTGTCGGTTAAATGAAGTTATAGAGTCATATTATAGCAAAGGAATTTAGAGGATGAAGTAAATCAATCAAACGTTGATCAAGAGATCATTTGGAAAGAATAGTCATCGCAAAGTCCACCAGGCTTGCAATTAAATGAATAACCTGGAACATGGCAAATAAGTCAACAGCATTCCCGATCCTGAACTCTGAACACACACCCCGGAGTCATGTAGAGACGTGCAATTGAGTAGAAAATACATAAGAAAATAATTTATTACTCTATGCATCCGAAACTACATTTACCATTTGTAAAAATTTTCTCATCCCCAAGTGTACGAAGAACCTTTTAACATTCAATTTTGTCTTATATCTCTTACCTCAGCGCAGTAAATTAATTACCATTCTCTCTCAAATAGATTAGTCATTATTATCTTATAATGTTCTCACTCAATAGATTCTCCAAATAAAAATGTTTGGCGCTGATTAGACTGCTGAAACTCCTCATTAAAATGAGAAATCCCAAAATAACAAAAAAACTATAACACCTCAAGTTATTAAACAAACTTCCCCATTGCACATATTTAATACAGTGTAATTTCTTCAAAGAATTTCTCATTAAATTAAGAGGGAAGCTCTCCTATTATGAGTCATGACCTCTTCCCGTCATTTCACCGCTAAAGGAGAGATTGATCTAGATAATCCGAATAGGTTTGATCTTATCTTTTTTATCCAAAAGCCCAACATTAATAAATAAATACTACTATCACTTATCTAAAGCCTTTAAGGTACAGGAAGACACTCCACTTTCGGAATTTTGCCGACTCCCCCCCTAATTTTTACTAATAATACATGTAAAGTCCCCTGTATGTCCGCCCACATAATGTTTATCAATACCTATCTTAGAGACATAATTCAGTCAGAATAAACAAAATTTTACCCATTCCTTTGTTTCCTTTTATATTATTAAAGCAGTCAGATTTTGACTTGCAAAATATGTATTTTGTCGGACTTCAAAATTCGAAATTTTTAGGGGATTTAATTTGAGGCCATCTTACAAATCTCACTGCCCTTCTTCAAATTTTCGTCAATTTTGGCATACTTCTGTCCACGTTATTGATTTTATGTTTGTCACTTAAAATTAAATCTATACCATATCTTTGATGTATTTTTTTTTTGTTTCACCGCCTGGGTTCTGTTAGATGCTCCTTACTTATAATGATAAGTATAAAAAAAGTAGGACAAACATTCATGTTATTTTTCTTGGCGAGTAGTAACAAGCTACCGCGTCTTTTGTATTATTGGTGAGTCATAGCTATCAAAGAGAAACCCAATATCTATGGTGAATGTAAGGATAAGACATTCTTTTGGCAAAGTTCCTTAGGGATTTGTTTTATGAAGTTTTCGTTTAAAAAGAAAAATGCAATTAATATTTGTCCTTTCAAATTAATAAACAATTTGTTTTAAAAATTTAATAACTTGCTAATAGTACTTAACTTAATTATATGTCATCTCTATGATTTGGCACGCATTCCAATATATAAACTTTATAAGTGAAATTCTCGAGTAATTTTCACGTTAGTAGTAGCATTGGACTTAGAAGCAAAATTGTACGCATATTTAC
Source organism: Trachelipus rathkii (assembly GCA_015478945.1). Lineage (NCBI taxonomy): Eukaryota > Metazoa > Arthropoda > Malacostraca > Isopoda > Trachelipodidae > Trachelipus > Trachelipus rathkii. The sequence goes on along the minus strand of JABUQX010109955.1, from coordinate 29,822 downwards.
TCTATTTTATAAAAGAAAATGTAAACACTATAATCGTCTTGAAAAAATTATGATATGAACAAAATAATGTATGTTACCATCTTATAAAGCATATTAAAATAGTACAATTTTTTAGAGAAATTTTCTTAATAGTAATTATTTAAATATTCGAAAAAAAATGATCCATCCACTACCTGACCTTAACTAACCTTGAGATGTCTTTCATCCAGATTTTAACTTATCCTAACCTAACAACCAAATTTGATCGAGAGTAAACCCCTAAAAATAGTTTATATATATATATAATATACTTAATATATATTATATATATATATATATATATATATATATATAATATCATACTATATATTATATATATATAATATAATAATTATATTATTATATAAATATTATAATATATAAAATAAAATAAAAGTAATGATTATAAATTGGTGCTATATTTTTTTGTAAAGAAGTTGTCGTACAAGTTTCGTTTATTCCATACCTATCACCCTATCTATCTATTTTTCGTATATTTTCTTTTTATCGAGTTTCGTAATTATAATTGATATTGAATGTCAATCAAATCTATCATAATTTATATTCTTAATTTTTTTGATTGATGTCATTCTCGAAAAATCAATAAAAGCTAGTCGAACTTTGTTTAATAATTTATTTTATTCAACTATACCAAATTGCACTTTTAACGAGGCAACTGCTTCTTTCTTTTACCGATCAGACAAATTACTTTTAAGTTCTACCACGGTGTTAATTGTTAAAGAGAGTGATCTCCGTACAAAATCTGTGTACACATTAGCACTGTATAATTTATATATATATTAATAAATAATTATATATTATAATTATATAATATATATATATAGATTATAACTAATATATATATTATATATATATAATATATATATATATATATATATATTATATATTCAATAGTGTATACGGTTTTTGTAATGAATTTAAGAAGAACCTGTTTAAAGTCTGAAATAATTATTTAATTTTTTTTTAAAAATATAGATTAATATATATAGTTTTATTAAATATATAAATTTTATACTCTGCTCTCAATTTTATTGGATATTTTATTGGAAAAATTCAATCTAAGTAATAGTGAGAATTCTATTCAAACAAAATGGATGGGATAAAATTACCATAATAAAAAAAAAAGATTTCTAGTAAGTGAAAAACGGGTGTCCAATCTTGATTTTACGTCTAGACCCATTTATAGATTTCGCAACGATTTAGTTAAAAAGAATTATAATTTTGTAATAGACGTTACCCATTGTTGTGTAAACATCGTTGCCCCCCTTATTTGAGAAGAGACATAGCTTTGCTTTTTAGCAAAGAGGAAGATTTTGGCTTAAAGGATCATATTCCAGATATAGTAAGCATAGTTTGCTCAGACCAAAGAAGGTAGAATGTCTTATACGAAGAGTGTAACAACTAACATGATCAAACTAGCACTATCGGTCGCCCAATTATTAAGCATATAATCTGCACTCTCTAATTCACCCGTCACCTCAACATAACCAATCACAAACCAACCACATATAAACCTAACTGATCATAAAAAATATATACCTCAATATCGAAAAAGAAAAAATATGTAACGGGTTTGTGAAAATTTAATCGCAACATTCTTTGAGTCATAGTACTGACAAAAACAAAAATGTGAAAGCACTTCAGCCATCATTATACTAGAAGATGGCATTGAGAATGTAATGTCGAAACGTCACTAATAAAATGTGAGGGTGACATTATCGTAATCATTAAAATATTCTGACTGGGTTTTGGTAGCATAAATTCGCCTTTTAACTTATCACGTAATACCGTATATCCAAGAAATTAAACGACCTACTGTCGAATACTATGCCTACAAAATCGTTATATACACAGATTCTATTATATACTACTACGAAACTTACGCAACCTGCAAAAAAATATTAAAACTGATTAAAGCCAGATATAATATGTTGGGTTAATAAGCCTATACTATATATAAAAGAATATATAATCTTCACTTACATAAGACTTTTCGAAAGTTGATTTGATATTCGAAAAGTAGAACATCTTACAACTATATACGGAATAAACATAATAATAACATCTTTAACAGGAAATCTATTAAATCAATTTTGATTTTTGCTTCGTAGAAATTATAAACAACGCTAATAAATCAATATGCAGCCAAAATTTCGGAATTAGTTTTACTAATAAAACAGTTTACCGTTTCATCCTACTCATAAAATGGATACATACAAATCATTTTTCAGCCACTACTAAAAACGCAATAACGGATGTTATCACAGCTCGGAAATTAAACCCCGCGCTTCAGCACCCTAAACATAGATCCAGACCAATCACTCTTTGTATGCTAAGTAGCAGTAGGAGACTTATCCCAAATGAAAACTTTATTCTAACAGAAGAACAATCCTTCTTTGGGTCTGGCAATGAACAGGCGTTTGTCCCTACAGTTATATCTATCTATATACCAGTTCGCCTGGCATGGCCCTAAATCATTTATCCCACAGCTCCCCGTTCCTCCCTATCCAGTCGGCAGTAGCCAGCCGAACCTATCACCATCCTTTAGTGTACGTTGGAATGTAACACACCACCAGAAAGAGGAACACGCTGCTTCTCAGCCATATCCCTTGTTGAAAAGCGAAACTCTTAAGCAATGTTATGCCATCCACCAATGTTGAAATTTCTTTCTTATGTACATCCTCAGTATATACTTTGATCTTGATTATTATTTTAGCAGTCTATTCCTCCTACCCTACAGGAGAATTTATTTAACTCTTCTTCATTTATTCATGTATTATTTATGCTTCTTCTTGTATACTGAGATCATAGCGCTTTTTTTATATTCTGTCTTCACTGAGTTAATGAGGTCTCTCTTCTTTCATTAAATTACTTATTCCTTATGTCAGTTCATCAGCCTAAGGAATTAACTTTAAATTTAATCATGTTAAAACAAAGGTTAGTAGCTAAACTTTTCTAATAAAAATTACCTGAAAATGAAATTGAATATTTGAAATGTAATTAAACAAATTATATTTAATATTTTTTATATCGATCTTATTATTACTTTGTAGCTATATTTATTTATAAATTAAACGTTTTCTTTTTCAACCAATTATTAATTATTATCAATTGATTAAGTTATTTTAATTGTACGGAGAATGCAGTCCTGAGGTTGTGCCAGCATACTCAATTTTAAACTTATTACGATTATTATATTATTTAATAACATGTCACGGATCGGCAACCCTAAAAAAAATAATGAGTATCCCATGCTAGCGATATCAGTATCGGTGTCATTCTATTGTATCGGTAACCATCCCGCTAAATATTTCATAATATATATAGTGTTAATATAAATAATATCTAATTATATAATAAACTAAATATTACATTCTTAATAATATAACATCTTATTTATCAATATTATATTATCATATATATAATAAATATATAATATATTAATACTATATATACAAATATACTATAAATATATAGTTATATATAATATACTAGATATAAGTCAAATGGGGTAAAAAAAACAAACCCCCTCCCTCCTTCCTGAATCTAATATTTAATTCATAATTATATAGAATCATATCTTATACAGCATAACATAAAATCATAAATAATAAATAAATACCTGATAACCACTTTTTGAGGTTTTCCTGACGTAGTCGTCTTTTACAAAGCCTCTTATGACATAATGTACCACCAGTTAAAAAAAATTCGGCTGCAAAACTTTTAATTTTTTATCAACTTTGACTTTCCATTTTGATAAAGTAAAAAATAATTTCTATGATTAGAGGGTAGCTAAATGCATAGTAAATACCAAAGATTTCGAGTCTGGCTAAAAACTAATAATTTTTTTTTATTTACTTAGAAATGAAACCCTTTGCAATCAAAGGAATAATAATAATATAATAATAAAAAAGTGACTTTAGTCCCTTGGTAACCACAATGATAATTAGATTTACCTTTATGCTTCCCGGTACACTTTCAATGCCATGTCAGTAATGCGAATCTGTGCAGATGTGAATGTCCATTTTGACTGTTTTAATTTCTTCTTCAGCTAATAAAACTGTTAAAAATCTTGACTTATAACTCCATTCCTTAAAACTGATTTTGAAGTTTGTCATTATTTATTTGCATACTCTCCGTTGTTTTTTTTTATCATCTTGCCTCGCTTAACGATTTTTTTAAGCCCTAAAGTTGACTAATTTTTTGTTGATTTTGTTCTGAGATCAAAGTAGTTTACGATTGATAACGCTCTTAGAACTGGTTCTTATCTATCTTGTTGATAAAGTTTAAAGACCTGGATATTACCAAAGGAAACGCAAAACTAACGTTTATTGTTTAAAATGTACAAAGCGGTAGTTAACAACAATTAACAAAGAAAATTGCAAAATTAACAAATGTATACTTACTTACTTGGTAGCCCTCCCCCCTCTCCCCTCCTACAAGAAGCGGGCAACACGTAGATATTTTGACACCACAGCAGGCCAAGCCCAGAGATCCACCAGAACCGAGAGTATCGAAGTTACGTCTGATGTCCGCCAGGTCCGCGCAGTTTAGTAAGAGATGTCTTGTGTCGTCATTTGCCAGGGAGAGGCATCTTTGACAGTAGGGGGAGGGAGCGTTGTGAAATATAAATCTATATTCCTGAAGGGAGGGGGGGGATGGTGCCCAAAGCGAAGACGGAACAACATCACTGGTTTGACGGTCCAAGGTCCAAGGTTTGTTCTTTGGGAGATATTTCGGAGGGACGCACCTGCAGTATGGTGTTTGGATATTCGGAGATCGCTTTTTGTGTTAATTGAGTGTAAATGTGTTTAATAACGGGAGTTTCTGGAGGGGGGGAGTGTGTTGTAAATGTTAGAAAAAAACATAGCCGGTGCATAGGGGTGGGGGGTTGTAAATGTTTGGTGTAAAAGGTGGTCTGTTGAAAGTTATTTGCTGTAAAATTTTGTGCCTATCATATCAAGATGGGCTTCCATAGTTAGAATTTTTGTTTCGGTTTGTAAGTGGTGGATGGGTGTGGAAGGGAGGGAGGCAACCTGTTATTATTCTAAAAGTTTTGTTTTGAACAACCTCCAGTTTTTGAATGTTGGATTGTGATTAGTCGTGGGAGCCCCAAGCGGCGATGCAATAGTTAAGATTGGGCGGATTGTTCTGTATACTTTTGAAGCGGGATTCTGTGTTAGCCATAAAGTTGTTCCGTGTTAGTGTTTTCCATAGCATTGTTCTATTTAAATGTTTGGCGTAGAGGTAACATATTGGTTATAACTATATATATATATATATATATATATATATATATATATATTATAATATATATATATATATATATATATATATATATATATTATATATATATTATATATATATATATAATTTTTTTTTTGAACCAGGTGTACAGGACCCACCACGGCCTACAGAGAAGCGGCCATACTGGGTCGAAAAAATCAGCACCATGGGAAGGGGCCCTGTCATATAGTAGTGTTTCAAAGTGTCAAAGGGAGAGTTTGGATGCGGGAAATGAATGAATTCAGTCAGTCAAAAAAATAAATAAAACTACATTAGAATATACCCTTGTATTATAAATAGTCTTAAGATTACATACAAAACAAGGTTACAGACTTATCATTAGTAAAGAGTACAAGGAAAATAGTTTACTGCCTAAAGTGGGAAGATTCAGGGAAGATATGGGATAACCGTTTAGGAAGGGTTATGGAACCGTGTAATAGTAGGAAAAATGACGACGGCGAATAGGCGTCCAGATGGGAACAATCAATGAAGATATGTTGAAAACTGATTGAGGGTTGTGGCAACGGCAAATTTTGTAAAATGGGAGGAAGTCCCGTGTCACATTATAGGTGGACTGTGAGTTATTATTAGCGTGGCCAAGTACGGAGGCGTGTTAAGGTAATCGCCGTGTAAGCGTTTTCGCTGTGGGAGGAGACCACGTTCACCAATATTTCGGCTTTATGTTTTTGGAGTTTCGCTCCTCGCTGAATCACTCGGTCCAGCAGCTCTTTCCAACAGATTCGAAAGCCTTGTCGCGAGAAGCAGGATAGTAAGCGGTTGATGGGAGGCAGCCTTTGTCAAATGGCGTCCGGGAGGTACCTAGAAACAACTGGTCGAAAAGGGGAAGGTGGCCATTTGGGCCTCTGTCAGCATTTCATTGCCAGTTACCCCTGCATGAGAGGGGGTCCAACATAAAATAATTTATTTCTTACGGGGAATGGAGCAGCCGAAAAAATTGTGGTACAGCAAATACATTGTTTAGAATAAGGGGTTTTTAAGCGCTTGTAGAGCGCTTGAGCCGAATCTTGAAATAAAGACATGGGTATCTTGGTTAAAGCAATTAAAAATTTCGAGAAAGGGCAGATCTTATAGCCATTTAATTCTTTGCCCGTTAAAAAATTGAAGGCATTGGAGGGGGGGGAAGGGTAGGGAGAGGTTGCGCGTCAGAAAACCTCAATGCGCCCATACTGTCTCTTGTTTTAGAGCCGTCAGTAAAACACTGGAGTAAATTCATCGTGGACTGGAGTAAATGAGACAGGAATGATGCTTTTAAACAAGCAGGGCCCGGAATGGCCTAGATTTGGAAAAGCCAAGCCAAATGGTGGGGAAGCGGGAATTAGGCAAGAGTGTGTTACCCTTCGTCGTAAGAGAAAGGCAGCACCTTTTGCAAAGGGATGTTAAGGAAATTTTGTAGATGTTATGAAAAACTGTGTTGCAAATGGCCAGTAATTGAAATTCTGAGGTATCCTGCAGAATCGGTGTCTGTCAAGGCAGACGGTATTGGGGTTTGAAAAACGAAGATAGCTTGTACACCTAATGCATTATCTTCGAAGAGAGAATAGGATCACATCGGATTCAACTTCAAGGCTCACCCGGGGGAACGATCTGAAGGCTTCAGTGGAGATACGGATCGCTTCTTTTTGGATGGGATTTAACAAGTGTAGTAGAGTTGAGGAGGGCTGACCATATACTACACAGCCATAGTCCAGCCTCGATTGGACTATGACGATGTTTGGGCGTAAAAGGGACTTGCGATCAGCACCCAAGATTTTGGAGGCGAGATTTGACGTTAACAGGTCAAAGCGCGCCGATGACAAGTTGTTTCAGGTGTTTAATATGCGGGCATATGTTAAGTGATCATCTAAATGAGTCCTAGAAATTTTGTTGACCTGTGAAGTAACAGTGAATGGGCGAACCGTATAAGGTTTAGGTTTGCTGGAAGAAGGTTGCAAGTTCTTCAATTCCCTTTTTCTTAAAAAAAAAAAAACACTGCTGAGGTTTTGGTGGGAGGAAAAAATGGAAGCCATGGGAGTTTACCCCATTGTGAAATATTCTTCAAGTAGCCAGTTGAAGGTGCCGTTCGCAGAAAAGGCAGGCCGACACCGGGCTATAATATAACGAAGCGTCATCGACATAGAGAGAAAAATTAACATGTCGGTGGGATAGAAGTAAAACGGATATCAATTAAATCCGAGAGCGCAAAATAGTAGTAAACTTAGAACAACTACCCTGTGGAACGCCTTCATCCAGAGTAAAGTGCCGTGACAGAATAGAAGAGCACCGACCTGGATGAATCTATTTGACGAGGCATTTAATGAAAAGAGGAGTTGTCCGCGGAAACGATGCGAAATGGAGGTTAAGAGAATCCCAGGTTCTCCACGTGCTTATCGTAAGCTTTTTCCAAGGTTAAAAAAAGACACAAGAACCATCCCACCAGATTGAGAGGGCTTCCCGGATTGTCATGGTCTGTTTTTTACCAAGGGGGTCCCGTAGTTGAACGATTTTTGCGGAAAACCAAACTGGAAATTAGAGAAAGCTTTGGCGCGTCTCCAGAACAGGAAGAAAGCGGCCAGAAATCATTTTCTCCATTAATTTACAGAAATGACAGGTCAGCGAAATTGGTCTTTGGGTGTCCGCCAACTTTCGGATCTTTGCCAGGTTTGGGAATAGGAGTTACAAAAGCTTGTACTCCAAATAGATGGAAAAGAAGATTCGATCCAGGTTCTGTTATTATAGATCCAGCAAAAAATGCTGAAGCCGAGGGATGGATATGGGACGGAGCATTGTGTACGATGATGTCTGGACCAGAGGCACCGTCTTTGCTATTCACCAATGCAGTTTGATACTCCGCAAGTGTTAAAAGATGGTTGTAGGTATGAATCTCCCTCATGCTGTTGAAAAAAATCGGGCAGTGCTGTGTCAGTTCTCTTTTTTGAAAGTTTTCAGTGTAGCGCGAAAAAACTCAAGTGGCTTGGCAAAAGCTAAAACCTAACGCATTCCGCCTACAGCAGGCAGGAGCAGAGATTCGTGTCAGTTATATCAGGCCCCATAACGGAAGACTGTGGGTGAAGAGTTGTTGGAGCGACGAGATATTTTCTGTTGTAATTTTCACACTAAAGGAGGGGGAGTGTGGGTTACAGTCGATATGTAAGTTTTTCGAAAAAATTGTTTGCTCGTTTGGCCGATTTAAATTCACCGAGATCCTCGGCGTTGCGGCTGCTTTTAAAATAAGTTCATGTTTGGGGTTGGTTACGGGTGACTTTTGTATTGCCGTAGTAGAGTTTTCTGTCTTCTCTTCTGTTTGCTTGTGCGCACTCTTGGGACCCACCAAGGGGTTGCCGATCGCCTGCCTGAGGAGATTGCGGAATGCAAGCTTTTGCTGCCGAGATGACGACTTGCTGGAAGAAGCAAAAGGATTCATCAACAGTCGGAAATCGGTTATGGAAAGGAGAAAGGGTGATAGCTGTGGCCTGATAAAAAGGAAACCACTCCGCTCGGTCATAACGCCAGCTGGAGTTAGGTTTTTGCAGTGGGCTTGGTACAAGCTCATTTAAAGCTATCAAAGCATGACCAGGTAAAGCGATCCATAAGGGAATGGGAGCAAAAATAAATATCAATACAAGAAGAAGTGTGTGTTTATCTAAACGATCATATGCAGGGAGGTCCTGTGTTAAGTTATCCAGGGAAAAAGGGGGTTAGGAGATCTATTAGGATCTTGGACTTGGACGAAGTTACAGAGTCGCCCCATAAGGGGTGGCGGAGGTTGAAGTCTCCTAGTATAACGATGGGAGTAGGGAGCTGTTTAAAAAGATCAGCTAAGTCGATCTTAGTAAATTCACTACTCGGAGCCAAGTAGATTGGGCAGATAGTAAGGTCGGTGGACAAGTGAATTCGTGCTGCTACTGCCATGAAGTTTAGTTTGGAGAGGGATTGTGGAATAGGGGGAACCAGATTTGTAATTGAGTATTTCTGCCACCCTCCCCTATCATGTTCACCTCTTGCTAAGAGGTTAACGGGCGATTTAATATTCGACGGGTTGAAAGAAGTCGCAGGAGGGACATAGTCGAAGTTCCTGTTAACATATATGCATTTTTGTGTACATATATTTATTAGGTTGAACAAGTCTTCGAAATATAGGACTTAGTTAGCCACGGACAATCCCATTGAAGGAAAGTGGCCATGCTATTGTTGTTATTAAAATGTTATGATGATGTCTTTTTTGAGACAAATTGTCTTCTATGTGACTAAAAGGGTAGTATTGGCAGGTAGATTCAAATGAAGAGGAAAGGCTGAGACGTGGATCTCGACGGGGAGGAGCAACAAATCCTGGTGGTAAAGAATAGTCATACAACGAAGATTTAGGTTGTACGACTGCTTTTGGGAAGGAGTTTTCAGTAGTATTTGGTGGGGGGGCTTCACCATGAATAGGGGATAAGTTGAGTTCAACCGAATCCATATTATTGTATGGTTTGGTTGGTCGTGGAAGAGCAACCGAAATGCTGATGTTTATTAATGGAAGCGATATCAGTATCTGCCAAACAAGGCAGATTTCAGAAAATGGTGTGGAGGTACATTTGAGTTATTTTCATGGAAATGGGAGGGAAGGAAGGTGCATCTTTATGAGAATGTGTTGGGGGTTACTAAATTGGGTTCCAATATAAGATTTGTTGGATTGACAAGGTCCGATACTTGAGGAAATTTTGCCAGTAACTCATCTTGCGATTGATTTTGGGAGATTGGACAGTTTCATTGGAGAGTGGGGACCTCTGGGTCACTCTTCATGCCTCCAACATACCCAGAAAGCTTAAAGCGTTTGCGACGTCTCAATTTGGACAGTTTTCCATTCACTTCTCTCGGGAAGTGCAGGAAACATTAGAAAGAGAATGGGTTCATCACATCAATAAGCTCCATTTGGGAGCTTTATATCCAGTTTCATGTTCTAGGGTATAGAATCCCTTAGAGAGTGCTGAAATAGGAAAACTTGAAGAAAGAGTTATAGGAAGATTCAGAAAGAGCTAGAAAGTTATTCTTTTGCAGACTATAAGAAGGTGGATAGGTGTGTTGTTCAACAGCTGTGATTGTTTGAGTACAATCTGTTGAAGCTATTGCTTTTGTCTCTTGAGTGAATACTTATGGCGAGGTTTCTTCTGAGTTGTATTTTTACGTCTGAGGTTACTGTGTTTTCTGTTGTAAAAAATTCGGATGCCTATATTTAACGAATAATTCTTAGCTTGGCGACTATTCTTTTCTGCTGTGTTTAGGAAACTTCTTTCCAGGGATTTAGTAATAGGTGGGAGGCGAATAAGGGGCCAAAGGAAAACCGCCTCTTGCAGTAAGTTTGGTGAACCTAGTTGGTAAAAGTATGGGGATAGTGTGTCTTGGCAGGAAATGGTTTCCAAATTTTGTACTGGATGAGCCAGTTTAGTTTCAATGCTGGTTGTGTGTGAGAGCCATACTGCGGGATGGAATTGTTTGATGGCTTTTTGTGGGCGGGAGATTGAATCAAGGGCTGCTTTTGTACTATTTGCGGAGTTGGCAGTTGTGGGCAATACAGGCAGACAGGTTGCATTAAACTGCCTGATTTCACTGGAATTTAAGAGAGGAGTTCTGGTAGGATGGGTTGTGTTGGCGGTTAACACGCGGAGGGCGTGGTGGCAGCTGTTTAATTGTGGCGTAAGATGACTTTGATTTGTTCTGAGTTTTCCTTGAGCTGGCGTTATAGCATCTCTCCTGGCTCAATTGTTTGTATGGTACATAATTCCAAAAACTCCTGTTTCAAACAGGTATAAGACGGGCATTTGAAGAAAGAAGCACTGTAAGGTCCTCTACAGTTTCTGCAGTTAGGGGGTATTTTCACAAAGGAGTGTGAAAAAATCTCCGCATATTGGGCATATGGTCATCCGGTCCTTTACAGTATTTTCGGAGATGTGATCAAACCGTTGGCATTTAAGCAACGTCTGGGTCGAGCGAATAAAACGTGCGAACACTGTGGACGTTCGTGAAACCCCTATTTTTCACCTTGAGAGTGGTATTAGAAGGTTATTAAATGTTAGCAGCAAACGAGGATGTGGTTTATTTCAGGCGAATCCGCTACGAGGGAATATCTATAAATTGTTTGTTAACGGAAAATCTTTTCTGCTGGGAGATTTTCAATTATGACAGCGCTAAATCTTCGTTTTTCTGTTTCAAAGAATAAATAGTGCCTAGGATGCGTTTCTTTATATCGTCAGGGAGTAGAAATAATAGGGAAATTGTTTGAGCGAATGTTAAGGATTGAACAGAATGGGAACTTTGGATTTCGGTTAGCCAGCTTGTATTACGAAAATAGGGGACCCATTCTCATTAAAGTGACTGGAGGGTCTTCAATTCCTAAAACTTTTTCAAGTGCATCGCTGAGAAAAAATGGTTCCGTGCTCAGTAAGAGCTGTTGGAGGTAAGGTGGATCGGCAGTATATGATTATCTGGGATTGATTGTGCTGGCTGGCATTCCTGGTGGGGTGCAGCATATGGAGAAACGAGGGAGAACGGACTATGACGGGGGTACTTTGCGGGATGCCCGGGACCGTTGGGGCAACTGGGTGTTGGAGGTTTGCTTTAGTCGACGAATCGCTGAAATGCATGGACCCGGTGTAGAAGGAAGTAAAGCATAGGTACTTGGTCTAGAAGTAGTAGGGACGGCGGTAGGGTGGGTCAGGTTGGGAACCTGACAGATGGTAATTGTTGTTGATGGTTTAACTCACCTTTGGTTTAAGTAACGTTTTTTTCTGTTAAAAGGACTTTCCATAAAAAAAAATTGCCAAAAACTTCGTCCCATGAATGAACATTGTCAACAATAAAGCATAGAGTATAAACGAAATAACCAGGATGGGCTGGGAAAGGTGTATATTTCATAAGGAAGGTATTCCTTCTCCCAACAACAGGTCAGTCCAGAGACCCACACAACCCCCGGACCCCACCCCGTAGGGTGGGCTGTGGATGTGGCCTCAGAAGATCCTCC
>JABUQX010109955.1:10000-15000 GCA_015478945.1 Trachelipus rathkii | reverse complement strand
TTGAATAAGAAGTATAGATCTAAAGTACAATGTGTTCGGATATGGACCAACTTTAGAGGATGTGTTAGGTGTTTAGTAAGAATTGAAAAATGAGAATGAACCTATTAGAGAGTTGTGTGGTTGTGAAGAAAGGGGGAAAATGAGAGAATAAGTGAAAGTACGTTGAGATTGGTTAGGTAATGTGGACAAGGATGGATTGATTAGTTCGCGTGGTTATAAGCGGATGTATAGCGGTGTGTGTGCTTGGGAATCGACCAGCTGGGAGACAGAGGAAAAAGGTGGTGGAGTGAGTCAATAAAGAAATGCCTGGAGGGAAGAAATGTGAGTAGGAATGCTCGGAGAAGAAAGGTACATAATATAAGTGAAATGGCGGGGTTTTGTGAGGGGGATGTTTTGTTTGTGGCCCACTTGGGCCAAGGCGATGAACCCTACATTACGAGATTGCCATAGTGAGGGTCCGTCGCGGGCCCGTAAAGCTCTAGGGTTGGAGTTTCTGACTGACGAGTTCTCACTAAAAAGGTTATAAATGGGGCGTAAGGCTGGGCTTTCTTTATCGACTTGCGTCATATTCTTCGTACTACGTTTTCTGTGTAAGGTTAGGTTACCCCCAGTCTTGGGGAGAGGAAGGTGGGTGATTATATAATAATATAATATATATAGTATATATATATAATATATATATTATATATATATAATATATATTATATTATATATATATATATATAATTATATATAATATATAATATATAATATATATATATGATATATATACATATTATATGTATATATATATTATATATATATATATATATATATATATATATATATATATATATATATATATATATATATATAATTTAGACGTGATTATATGAATACGTATTTACCCCAACACTGTCACATGATCATGAAACAAGAATCTTTTTTTAAAAAGCAAATGAGAAAAAAAAGACGGTTCTTAATACTGAAAGATGCCAGGACAATCTACCGGGTGAGGAGCTATAAAGCTTGAAACACCGATCAGGAAAATGTGCGAAAGGAAACAAAGTCATTAATGCGGCTTGAACATCTGCAAAGGATGACCGGAAATCTCTGCTACATTTCCTCAAATTCGGATGCGCATTTATAGTCAAACATCGGCCACATTGTATGTCGTTAGATCTAATAAAAATAAGTGATTACGTATCCCCACGGAGACCTGACTATCCTCCAAGGTCAGCCTAAGCAAACATGGCTCTTTCCTTTTGAAAAGGATATCAGATGTGCTTCACTTAATTATGTTCCGATCACTTTTGTTCACGGCAATGATATGCCTCCTGAAAAAGGCTCAAAATCTAACAATTTCTATTGTAGTATATACTTTTCTCTTCTCTAAGGTGTTGCTGCGACAAAGGTTAAGCAATGCCACGTGTCTGTGCAACCTGAAGTTCCTTTTCTAGAACGGGGCACTCTGCAGTCAAGAAAGCCTCTTTTAAGTCCCATTCGAGTTCTCATAGAGACTTTTTAGATTTGGATCTTTCCGTGAAGATTTGTAGTGGGCGCAGCAGCCATTTTTCTCGACTACATTCGCTGGCCCATAGTGCTTCCCTATTAACAATGGAACCAACATCGATATTACTAGCCGTGAATTCAATAATTTTAAAAAAAATATTTCTTGTCCGCAGAAAATCGGTGATCTTTGCTGAATACATTCTCATTTAAGGTCATGAGCAATGACAAATTCAACAGGGAAGCTAAACTTGCTTCTTTCCACCTCCATCATTCGAGGCATTCTCATATCGTTTGAATACCTTTGTCGGCTGTCAGGGCATTAGAGAATGTTATTATGGTAACCATCGAGAAAAAAAAGCTAGGCTGAGTAAAAGTTAAAACCTGTGATTGTCATTCAGATCAAGCCGTACCCACCATCAAGTATTAGCTTTAAACATCGCAAACCACCCATTAACCGTGGGCACAGAGACTACATTTCCAAATATTTTCCACCTTCATAAGTTCTTTAACTCCTCAACCCCACCCGCATCTTCACGTAGTATACTACCTATGAAATCTAGATTGATAATCTCCAAAATTTATTTGATTTATAGTTCAGGAAACAACTTTACAACTGAATTTCTAACCCAGAAATGATCCAGCAAGCAGTATAAAAAAATTTATTTTATGTGCGCTTTTTGGTTTATCTACACAATTTGCTAGAAATTTCAAAAAAAAAAATAAAAAATGGGAGTGATTAATTATTTATAAGGCAAGAAATAAAGAGGTAAGTGATAAATACTGGGGAGTAGATACAAATAGAATATAGCTAAAAAAAAAAAAATAACTTTCCATATCATCCATCATCAGGAGAATTAATTTAGTTTGAGCAATAGAGGCAGACAAGAATTCACTTCTCATTAATAAGAATGGATTCAAAGCCACGTTAACAAATATAAAATGGATTTATTCTTTCAGTTTAACAGAAGTGAAAAACTACAATTTAATCTCTCAGTTTAATAGAAGTGAAAACTATCTTGGCATCAAAGTATAAACTGCCACCATAAAGACTAGTAAAAAAAAAAAGTAAGAGAGTTAGAGAGAGAAATCAGGTTATTTTGGTACTTTATAAAATATACTTTATCAACAACCACAATACCTTATTTTACTTTTGTCTCTAAAAATATAACCTCCTCATTTATTTTCTTCAGTTTATATTTCTGTTCTGTAACAATAATTTAATATTTCAAACATTTTCAAAGTGTCTATTTCTTCCTACAACGAACAAGAATTATTTATAAATCAAAAGGCATAATAAAATAAAACAAATATAAATTTTATTTTGCTATAAAAAAATTTGCAGGAGTATTACATTGGACCACTGATTGTAACAACATATTGAAAAATATGTTTTCCTTGTACATATGACAAACCTGTATCCTTTAAATCTAATATCCGTTAGTGTAGTTAAAATAAAGATAATAAAAGAACCTTTAAAAAAAATAGACAACGGAAACTTCTTTCCTAAAATCTATAACCACATCACACATTTTAATTATAGAATACCGGTATTAAGTTACTTGAATTACTTGCTCATTAATTAAAAATATTTAAAGCTCAACTAAGGTGTAAACAAAGAAATACCAGATGATCCAATTATTTTGAAGCCTAATTTCTGATGCAATTTTAAAGACAGCTCGTTAGTAGTTTCAATATAACAAAACGCAATTCTACCTTCATCTAATATGAGCTTTGCTAGTGAAAGGGTAACAGCCCCAGCTAGACCTTTTCCCCTCTCTTCTGGTAGTGTGTAAGTCATGCCAATGGCTCCACTTAAATATTGATGAGACCAAGAAACTAAAGAATCAAAGTTATCATCTTTGTCATTATTGTTAGTGAAAGAATGTGAATTAATCCGAAAAGCTCCAATTCCTTTCAAAACAGACAATCTTTCTTGAACAGCTTCTTGCGTTTCTGTGAAACTAAAACTCCATTTTTCTAATATATGGGAAGAGCAGGTAGGCGGTAAAAACTTTACCTCATAGCCTGTTGGTATCCTGTAAAAAGCAATAAAAATATTTAAAAATAAAAATAAATAATCTGAAGTATTTGTATTAGAATATTTTCAAATTCTTTTAAACGTTAAACTTTTCATAAATATATTGGTTAATTAAAACTATAAATATTTTGAGTAAATTAACAAAGTTCTGGGAGAAAGAAATTTCCGAAATTTGATAGAGAAACTATGTAAAACGCGCATCACATATCATGCCATATTTGTTAACGACTGAGTAAACAGCAAATTTTATTCTTCTAAGATAGACAGTAAGAGGACTTGAGTTTTAGGGAATATATTATATATCTCAGGGAATATATATTAATATCTGCTTCTGCAGCATCAACAACCGCTTCACCGCGAAGTGCTGTTCAATTACGTCATAACATTTCGACGAGTATGCAGCTTCTTGAGTTAATAATTCCGCATTTTCCTTCTCCAAACAGTGTAGTAGTAGTAGTAGTATTCTCGAAATGGTAAATGTTTCATACGAATCAGAACAATATAAAAAATGCTTGGAAGAAGATCGAATGTTTAATACATGAAAAATGTACAAAATTCATCAGTATTAGTAAATGTAAAATGAGATATAAAAACTTTAAGTTCTGTCTTAAAACTCAAATTAAATAGACTTGAAAAGGATTTGCAGCATTTATCGAAAATTGAAAAGACCATATGGAATTTTAAACTAGACAAATGTCAAGCTCGAGAGTAGTAGTAGTTGATTGAAAAAGGCGGAAGGAGACCGTAACATTGAAAGAAAGATGCTTCTAGACTATAGTTGGTGGAATATTGTTGCTCTCCACAAGCTTGCAGGATAATGAAAGTCACGGTGATTGATCTAATTTCCATCCAAAACCGAACCTTTACCATCAATGGTATAAAATGTGGTGATTTGGAAGATATATATCAGAGAGTTCCCCTTGGTCAAATATAACATTGAAATCGATGCAGCAAGCAAAATCTGAGGGAGGTAACAGGTAACAAGAAGATTTTATCAGGGCAACACCATCTCCATAAGAAGGTGATGAATCTGTTATAGGGTTTCTGAATATGGAATTGTGAGTGTTCTTGGTTTTGTCAATCCCGCAGCGGATTCAAGAACATCCTTATTCATACCAGGAAACGTCACAGAACTCGAGCAAGTGAAATAATTTTTCAACAGGAAATTGAAGTAGGGATTCACAGGCCTGAAAGTTCTATGTACAAATCACAAACTCGGAAAGTTATAATCACTTTATGCATACTCTCTAACACCAATTCACTATATTCCAGAATCCATCAAGAAATCCTGAGTTTATGGAGGAATTAGCATGAACGACAACTGCTTCCACCCCCCCTAGCGCAGTCAAGAAAAAAAAAAGAGGTTTGGCGAGTAAAACAGATCGGGATTAGGTTAAAAATTATGATTAATAATAAATAAATAGCCGAGACATATTTCAAGCAAATGAAGCTATTGTCGAAAAGGGATACA
>JABUQX010109955.1:0-5000 GCA_015478945.1 Trachelipus rathkii | reverse complement strand
TGAAATGTGTGCGTGCTGGTGTGGAAGAGAATGAGAGAGGGAGAGAAGGAGTTGCAATTTTGATGAGTGACCTGTGGTACAAAGCTCTGGTAGACTTTGCGTGGTTGTGAAGTCCTAAGATTCTAATGGTTAAATTTAAGTTTGAAAAGGTCAAGGTATGTGTGGTTGTGACGTATGGTCCATCTGAGGGAAACGTTGAAGAGAGTACGATTTTTTGGGATAATCTGAATGATGCTCTGAGTCCTGGGGTGAGTAGCGAGCTTTCAGATTGATAGTGTTGGGGACCTGAATGGTTGGAAGGTGATCAAAAAAAGGGATGTAGATTGTATAACAGGTGGTTTTGGGGTGGGGGGAGAAAAGGAAGAATGTAGGAAGGTGATTGATTTTTCTGTGAAGAGAGAGGTATGTGTGTAAGTAATACTTTCTTAAACACAAGAGTATCCATAAGTTATACTAGAGTTGGTGTAGGGTAGAGATGGGTATCGAAGTGAAAAGTATGGATTGATTTTGTGTTGGTGAAGAAGGGGATGTTGAAGTATGTGTTGGATGTAAATCAGTGAGGGGTTTAGGAATGGGATTATCGGATCATTATGTTGTTCTATGTAAAATTAAGGTTAGTGGGGGCTTGGAGGAGAGGAAGGTGATACGAAAGGAAGTGTATAAAATTAAGAGTGAGAGTGAAAAGTTAAGTGAGCAAGAGAATAAGGATAGTATGTAAGAGCGCTCGCTAGTAAAGTCGGTTGAATGTGGAACAAGTTGTATACTGGAACAAATTCTGGGGGGCAAAGATGAAGGAAGCAATTGTTAGTAGTTGCAAAGGAAGTGTGTGGATGTGCAAAAGTAGGGATAAGTAAGATTGTTAACAGCGAATGGTGGATCTCAGATATAGATAGCACAGGTTATAATCTGGTATGTATACCAGAAGCTAATGTATATATTACTACGTAGATTAGGCAACATGATGATAAGTTTCACTAAAGAAAGATGCTGGAATTATATAAGGTGCGAAAAAAGGGAAAATCATCCTCTATTTAACATCAACGGTCTGTGTGCTCTCATATCCTGCTCATGCAGTAAAACGTAAGAGGCTAACTATGACACAGCTTCGTCTCCTATTACGGAGGAGTTGATTTATGTCTGACATACAATGGAAATTAGGAAGCTCTTCTGTGAAGCGAGGAGATGGCGAAAGGTTTAAGAATGAGAATAAGGGGAATCTGCTTAGTTGAACTCCAGATTCGGATAATAGGGTGAGTTGTTGTCTTTTTTAGCTCCTAACTGCTTACTAGAAGATTGGAGACACTGCGAGGGGTATTTCAATGCTGGATTTTCGCCTCCTATATATTACGCACCACTTACGGAGGAAATTCTGCACATATATTAGCGTAGTCTCAATTTTCAAATATGACAAAGAAATTGACGAAACATTGCAAAATACTAAACTTTGCAAACACGATTGGTTACATGTGCGACTAAATACAGTGTTGTGAAAGCTTATATAATGCACTGGTAGAAACATTGGCAAGAAGGTAATATAGTGTAAACTATTTCTATTGATGTAAGACTTCGATATATTCTCATTAAGTGACAATGTTGTGCTTTTGTCGTCACTTCCATTAAACTTTCGAGAGTGCAAATTTAGAGGTGCGATTAGGAAGTTATCGTTAGATTGAATATAGAGGAATCTAGAACTAAAGAATCGGCTAGTAACTTTAAAATCTGACTAGCGATATATCAGACTGAAAATTTCAATGTCAACTGTATGCGTAGTTACAATCATGAATTCAAGAGAGCTGCAATGCGACCATCCGAAGTCATTGATTCGTATAATATTCGATTGGATTCTGGTAAAGCTTGTGTAAATCAAATGCCATTTTCGATATATTCTCATTTGTGTGCTTGCGTATCCTATATATACTAGTTCCAGGGGATTGGAGAGGAGCAGTAAGGTGCCTTTCCCAAAAAAAAAAAAAAAACCCCGGTAATAGTCACCCCTTGTATAAAGGGTTAAGCGCAGAGAGCCTTGAGAGCAAAATCCGAGGGAACTGTAGAATGGCATATTAGTGGCATTTTAGCGAGTTGTCCAATAGAGTTGTGTATTACAGATAGTAAATAAGTTGTAGGGAAGGCATTGCTTAGCGGGAACCGCTATCTTATCCCGGGTAGTACGACAATGAGTGCGTCGCGATTGGTAGTCAGCCCTGAGGGTCAACGACACCTAGCAGAAAACATTATGGATGTGGATTGTGCTTTCTCCCAGACCCAACGAGAATGCAGGCGTTTTAAGAGTAATGTGTAAGTCGTGTAAGAGGACCAATTATCCAAAAAGCATAATACTATCTCCTGTATTTTTTTTTTATTAATGTTTTTACATTAAAATTCAAAAATTAATTTTCATATGAAATTTGTCTTTTTTTTTATTATTCATGCGATCTATATGAAATTTTAAGAAAATATAGAATTGGGCGAGTTACATAACTTTTATACTGCAAATACATACCCAGTGGACATACATTTTTTAACATCTCAACATCAAAAGCTTCTCTGCAAAACAAAATTTGGAACAAAAAACTATCACTAAATTAAGAGATATATTGGGCAAATGTATAGTAAGAAAAGGGATATTTTAGTAAACGATATTGAAAAACCTTTTTTATTAAATATTTAATTTAGGTTTTTATGAACTTTTTTTTTCGGGTGACATATATCGAGGCAGACGATCCAGAGTGGGAGAGGTATTTACAGAGCACATCTCTGATTCGAAAAAAATCTTAGAGGAAGACTTCTTCATCATTTCTCACGTTCAGGTACTTTAATATTGATGTATTACTCAGTTCATTATGATTCGCTTCCTGGTGATTCTCCTCGTTTTGAACCTCTGTTCGTAGGAAACTAAATTGCCCCTTTCACAACCTTAATGTGGAAAGTTCTCAAAACTATGCAAATATAAAATTAGCGACTTTGGGTTTTGATAAATGGATCGGAAGCTTCTCTGGAGGACTGCTGAAAGTTCGATCGGTTGATTTGTCTACTTTAATGTAATACGAAAACTCCAATTAATCAAATTCTGATGGTTCAAAATGGAGATATAAGAAAATATATTAACGCGAGCAATGTAGGAATAACTAATAAAAATAAATAAAAAATAGACAAAAGGAAAAAAAAGAATAGAAAGAGAACAAAAGGAAATTGTTTATAAGAATAATTAAAAATAGAATAAAAAAAAAAAAATATTGAATAAAAAAATAAACCTATGAAGAATAAAAAAAAAAAAACAAAATAGTAGTATACAAAACTTGTTAAACCAATAATAAAAACTGTATAAAAGCGATTTATCTCGAGACTTCTTTTGAGGAGCTGATCATGGTATTCGTTCCTTAAAGTACAAACGATTTAAACACCCGGTGGTGAACAATACAAAAATTAACAGGCAATAATGAACATATAGATGAACCGAAATATAAGGAAAAACGATTAGCGATATTTAACTTTAACTTTAATTATTTATTAGATTATATTAAATTAAATAATATCAAATTGTAGAGCGAATAGATAAGCAACAGAAGTTTCAGAACGGATGAAGAGGTTTAATGCAATGATACCATACTCTTATTAATGAATAATAATAATAATAATAAAATATGCGGAATAATAATAATAATGATAAATATTTAAGATGTATCTAGTAATAACTGTAGCCGTAATTAGCAATAAAAGGAGATAAACATTAACTGTACTAATTTAATATATTTGTGAGAGCGAGTGCTAACGATAATGAATAATACAGTAAATGATAAATAGTTGAATATATGTGAATATATTATTATTAGTGAGAGTAATAAATTAAACATGGTTGAGAGCAATTGCCTTCTTTATGCTGAATAATTATTGAATTAATTGTTAATAAGAAAAGGAATAGAATGGTTGTAATGTAATTGAAGGCCCACGGAAATGAATTTTTGATAAAGTGAAATAAAATTAATGTAGGCGAGAATCATAATATTAGGGTTTTATGTTTGAGAACATCTGGTGTGATTTAAGACTATAAACGTAAAGATAATATGTGCGTGAATATATATAATAATATATATGTACAATAATAATATATTTAAGTAATTAAAATAATGAATTAATAATATATAGTAAAGACAGCTAGAGATATGCATTAAATATGAGATTTAATAAATATATATAAGAGTGTTAAATAAGGTGTGTTTTCATAGTGAAAAGTTTTACATTGTTTCGAATTTATTCGCGTGATCGAAACAAGCGGCCGAAATAGAAATCCAATGCAGACGTATCAGAAAAAAATTTTGGCAAAGATTTCATCAGAGGCGAAGAGTGATAGTTATGTGGACAACACGATTCAGATTGATGAGAATGGCAGAATAGGCCAGAAGATAGTAAAGTCGAGTAGGGATTCATGTGTCATGTGCTCTAGTAATGATCTCACTTTTAAATATCCTAATTTATGAGTCCTCATGAGGATGTTTGCGAATTGAGTAAAGGGACTATAGATGGTCAAGTGATAGCGCGCGATTGTAGTCGCAATAGTGTACCTTCGTACTTTGTACTCATTGAATAGGGGAGTATAGTGTGATTCTTACCTTCTATAAAGAATGCTAGTAAATCACCAGTAAGGTCTATGTGCTCGTGATTTTTATCTGTGATTTGTGTTGATACACAGATATATGTAGAGCTTACGTGAAGATAGGTACCATATAGTTTGCGAGTACACTATGCAGGAATAAAGAAGATAGTTATTACACTGCTTCAAAGGAATTCAATTGTACTGAGTTCACCATGGACAATCTTAACTATAATGTAAGACAGGAGAGAACGAAGATGATGCTAGGGGTGTGAAATAAGTACACGTTAATTAAGAGAAGGTACAAAGTGATAGAGGTATGGGATGAGGTAGAGTGCGGTGTGAGAAGGAGGTAAATTAGAAGTGTTGTTGGGTGTGAAGAAAGGGTAGTGTAAATTGCAGGGGATTTCTA
>JABUQX010109954.1:2500-7500 GCA_015478945.1 Trachelipus rathkii | reverse complement strand
ACTTCAAACAATTCAACCCCAACTTCTCACCTAAAATAAACAATCAAATAAAACAGAGAAACTCCCTCAAACCAAATAGACAACCAAATCTGGACCAGGTAAACCAAATCACAAACGTCAATAATAGAATAATTAGCTCAAATCGAGATAAAATTTGGTGACAATATACCGAAATACTAAATCTTACCACCAACACAGAAACAAATATTCATCACAATACAAAACTTTCATACATCACACATTCAATCCCCCAAACCCACATGTCTATATGGAGCAAAACAATAAATCATCAGCCCAAAAAATCAATGTAATATTATTATGTCACACTATTCAAAAATCAGACATAAACCCCTAATTCCCACCAATAGAAAAACAGCTAAAAGACAAAAAAATTAAAAGCCAACCAAAAAGACCCTCCATTCACTCCCCTAGAAGACCACAACACTATCAAAAACTTAAAAACCTCACAAGCAGTAAGACCTGACCAAATATACAATATTCATCTCAAACACATAGCTATCAAAGTTATAGAAACACTAACTCAAATATTTAGCGTTGCCTAGTAAACTAATTCTTTCCCACCACTATGGAAACATGTTCATATAATTCCTTTTCTAAAACCAAACAAGCCACCTAGCAGCCTTGCTTCGAATAAACCTGTCTCATTGTTCTCTATAATATCCAAGTATCAGGAAAACTAATCCTGATTAGAATATCTCCCTCCATTCCTTTATCAAACTCACAACATGGATTTGCACAAAAAAAAACACTCCACTACCACTCTCCTAACAGATTTAATACAACAAACATATAAGTACTGGTTTAAACCAAACTCCTCCCCCTTTTCGTACCCTCTTAGTAGCAATAAACATTAACAAGGCTTCTGACACAGTCCCCAGACATATTTTAATAGACAAAGTAATGAACAAAAATATGGACATCAAAGATAAAAAAAAAAAAAAGTTATAACAAATTTATTATATTGTCGAAATGCTAAAGTCATATAAGGAAGCCATTCCTCAAGCACATATAAAATATATAATGGAGTCCCCCAAGGAGCCATCTTTCACTAACACTTTTTAACCTCTTTTTGCATGATATACCAAACCCTCACATCCCCTTCAATAAAAAATTAATAGCTATGTAGACGATCTGAGAATGACCGCTCAAAGCCCTTCCATAAATACAGGATATAGAGAACTGCAACACTATATAAACCAACTAAAGCAATGGCTGACAAACTGAATGACACCATGTCATTCAAAATATCCTTTATCACTTTACTCACTCCAGATACAAAGGAATTAAGCATTCACCCAACAGTACTTGTATCAAATAATAAACTAAAATTCAATAAACAACCCACCATCCAATGTCTGACTTTTGATACACATTTGCCATTCACTCCCAAATCAACAATATAACGTCTAGAACCATACACAATTAAAACCCTTAAAAGCATTAATAGTAATAAGTTTGGCCAAAATAAAGAGACCCTCTCAATGATATATAGACGATACCTCCGACCTATTTAAGCTATGCATCACCTGCCCGGGCCCCCGCAATATCTCAATCTAATACTCAGAAATAAGAAACTCAAAAAAACAAAGCCCTTGGTATAGTAACTGGCTGCCTTCAATCCACTCCTTTTCTAGCACTTACAAACTGAAGATAAAAAAATCCTACCTATAAAAGTCCATCTTGACATGATAGACTGTCAACTTTTGCGCAATAAATCTCTCCCTCAATAGACCACCCCCTTATACCAAACAATTCCTACGAGTCATAACTTTGTACCCAGAAGTTAAAAGTCACACCAGACATACAATACTCAACAAATACAACACATTTCACCCCAACATAGACACCCATCATCTCATCAAAAACACATCCCCACAAAACCCAATTCTCTTACTCGCAGATCGCCATTTACCAATATCCAGAAATAGCATCATATTCGAAGCACGTCAGCCCGAAAAATCCCATGCAGAAAACTTTTGGACAGTCAAGCACGAGTAAGGCTGTTACGTCTTCGTTCTGGGCACCGGTCCTTCCCTTCAGGAATACTAATTCAATATTCGTTAACACTCCCATCCCCCACTGTAAAGTTTGTTCCCTTCCCAAACAAACATACGACACAAAACATCTCTTAATAAATTGCTATGATTTTGTAAATATGGTCTACAATAGTGGCAGAATTTCTCTGGGTATTTTTTTCGAGGTCTCCCAATTTTCGTAGGCGGGGTTAAACAGGGGCAAGAATGTTAATATATATATTATATTATATAATATATATACTTATATCATATACTATATATATATATATATATATATAGTATATATATATATATATATTATTATATACTATATAAATATATATATTATATAGTATATAATATATATATATATATATATATCATATATATATATATATATATATATATTATATATAATATTATATATATATAGTATATATAATATATATATATATATTATATATTTATATAGTATATAAGTTACTATATTATATATATATATATATATATATATATATATATATTATATATATATATTTATTATTAGTATTATATATATATATTATGTAGGTATTATATTTATTTATTAAGCATTTAATTGCATTTTTTAATCAAAACTTTCCCTTGAATATGAAAAATTTGTAATACAGCAAGCCAATTTCTCAGAAAATAAGCTCTAAAATTTTGAAAAGCTTTTTTTATTCTCGAATTTTTAATATTTTAAAGTAAAGATACGTTAAATCGTAGAAGAATCAACGTGATATCATTAATAATATATATATATATATATATATATATATATATAGTATATATATATATATAATATATATATATTATTATATATATATATATATATATATATATATATATATTATATATATATAGTATATATATTATATATACTATATATATATATATACATATATCCATTATATATATATACTATATATATATATATATATAATATATATATAATATATATATATATATATATAATATATATATATATTATATATATATTGATATATATATATATATATTATTAGTATTAATATAAAATATATAACTATTTTTAAAATATGTCATTTACTAATCCATATACCAGGCAAAGTATGAACTTAAAACTAAAGACAAAAAGATATCATCAAAAAATGGAATAAAAATCATCCCCCCCCACACACACACACAGCATATAATTATATATAATATATATATAATATATATAGATATATATAATAATATATATATATATATATATATATTATATTATATATTATATATATATATTGTATATATATACTATATATATATATATATAATATATGAGCTCAGTTTACACCCTCAAATTGATTATATTACTGGTCAGGTTTTTTATATTTTTTATTTTATTTATTTGTGTATTTATTTAATAGTTAAACTTCTAGTTAGATTTAAAAAAAAAAACTCTGTTAATTAGTTCGGCGAAAAGGGGTAATACCTATTCAAACATCGATTAATTTTTCCCGATAATTCGTAATTTTTCAGATACCTTGTTACCCATATATATATATAATAGTATAATATAATATATATATTTTATACTATATAATATATATATATATATTATTACTATATATATACTACTAACAATAACTATACTATATATATAGTATATATTATATATATATATATATTATATATAATATATAACTACTATATGATGACTTATTGTTTTACGCTCCGTCAGTTTTGAATTTTTTTTTTGTTTTTTTTTTAATCATATTTATTTGTATATGATCCTACAAATCAAAATTTCATCGGTACTGACATATTCAAAAAATATATAGGACCTTTTCAGTTTTACGGGACTCCGTCAGTTTTTAATTTTTTTTTTTTTTTTTTTTCTTAACATTATTTGCTAGTACAATTAGACTAACGCCACAAAAAAAAAAAATTCGATTTAAAGTAATAACGGACATGATCAAAGTTCAAACTATTTGAAATAATTTTGTAAAATTAATTTTTTTAAGTTAATATTTTTGTTTTTATTTATTTGTTTATTTTTTTATACTAAAGAATACCCAAGGGTAAAATGCAAAGATGGCAGGAGTCGGGTCTCTCGGCCTTCCGGGGAATTACAGGGTAGGACTATTTCCCCCCTCCCGGAGAGGGTCTCCGGAACCCCCGCTCTTTGGTATTTGGCGTGTCGTGGGGGTTCCTCCGGCCCCCTCCCCTAAGGGTATTGGAAAACGTCCCCCCTCTGTCCCCCGTCGGCTCGAGCCCCCTAAAATAAAATACAGTATATATATTTTTTTCTTTTTCTTTTTTTTTACATTTGAATAAGCCTTCATACGCTGATTTCAAAATATGTTAATGGTTTTCTGTAAGCGTGCGTACTTTCGAAGATATTCATTTTTGACCAGAAATAGTTTACATCAATGTGATTTTTAAAAAACATTATTTAAAAATATTTCGAACTATTTGGATTCATGTCCGTTACCACTGAAATTCAATGTTAGTATCATATAGTAGCAACTATATTAAAAAAACAAAAAAAAAAATTTCAAAAACTGATCGGAGTCGGTAAAACAGAAATAGGACCTAGTATATATATTATATTATATATATCTATCTATATATAATATTATACATACATCACTTACGCCACGATCATATGATTAGACTATATTATATTATATATATCAGGGGCCTGTATACATAGCCCGGTAGGCAGGGTAGCGAAGCTCCTACCCAATATTTGAGGCTTTTAATAGGAGAGACAATTAAGCACTTATAGGCTAAAGTTACACTAACCATTATTAAAATTTTATTATGGAGTTCAAAAAAGACTCTCAATTATTAAAAATAAATTTAAGAAAATCAACTACTTTAGTAATAAAAATCGATTATAATAATTAAATTCATTTGCAAATTTTCCTTCCTACTCTGTACTTCATAAGAGTAAATTGGAAAGCGGTTGGCGTA
>JABUQX010109952.1:0-26304 GCA_015478945.1 Trachelipus rathkii | reverse complement strand
TTATCATATATATATTATATATATATATATATATAATTATTAATTATAATAATATATATGATATAAAATAATATTATAATATATATATCTTTCTTTCTTCTTCACTTCCTTTTTATTCCCAAGACTGGGAAGAAGGCGTGCAGTGACAAGCATCGGAGAAACAGAAAAGCAGCATAGAAGAAATATGACAAAAGTCGGAAAAAAGAAAGCCAGCCTGTACCGCCCCCTTGTTACCATTAAATTTAGTAAGAACTCGTCTTCGCCAGCTCAGAAAAATCCAGCCGCACTAGAGGCCTTCACGGAAACCGCGACGGACCCCTCCACTATGGTAAATGTCAGTGTAAGGGTTTCATCCTTGGCCCAGTTTGGCGCGCACAACCATACCGCCCTTTCACAAAACCCCGCCCATTCAACTCTATTAGCACCTTCCCGCCTCTGCAAACTCACATTTCTTCTCCTATCAAAACATCTCGTTACAGACGTCAATCCAACTTTTTTCTTCGGTCTTGTTCCAGCAGTCGTCCAACCCCAAACACACGTCGACCACGATAACATCCGCCCAAAGCCAAACCGGGGCTATCATTATCCTTTCCACGATGGACCCAAAACCGCCTCCACATCTTTTCATTTTATTCTCTTGTTTGTCCCTTTCTTCACACCACACAACTCTCTTAATGCGTTCATTCCTGCTTTTATCAATTCTTCTCACACTAGCACTCCCCTAAGATTGTCCATCTGAACAACATTGATACTTTAGATCCTATAATCTTCTTATTCCAGTACCATAAGAACTCACTTACTATATACAATAAACACAGGTATAAAACATACGCTCATGTAAGACATAGACGCGCTTCAAGACGTAGTCCCTTTACATTCACCAATTTGATTTAATATGCACCAGCACCTTCCTGCTAATTCGCAACTTCCTACTGATACTGCTGCTCAAGGCCGTTCCCTTCTCATTTCCAACATATAGCCTAATATTTTAAACTACAATACTTGTTCCAGACTGCTCACCGCCTAGCATAAACTTCACACTGAGGACTGTCCTCACTCAAACCATAAACCTTACTTGCTTATTTCTTTACTTTACTTCAGACAAAACCCATCCATTTACACAGCCCTTGCAAAACTCTCTTCTACCAATCCTCTCAACTCTCTTCAGATTCGCCACCACAGAGGCTAAATCATTCCGCATTGTAATAGTACGCGCACCCTCACTCTAAATCTCCACTATCTCCATTCATTCTAATTACCATTATCCGTGCCACCTTACCTTCTATTCTGTGTCATAACCCATCCGAATAAACAAATTTGAAAAAAACCAAGGAGACATAAACACAACCCTGTATCACTCCGCTATTAATATACTAACCAATCACATTTGACACCTTGTATTGCCTTACCCTTCACACCATTTATTCTCATACATACTTTTGATTCAACTTCAGTAAGGCGCTACACCCAACACCATAGAGCTTCCGCCTATATAACCCTATCCGATACCGCCTTGTTGCAAAATCCAAAAAAACCTTAAATACAATTTATTCTTTCTTCTTTCTCATTTTTTTCATCATTTGTTCAATGTAAATATTAGATTCCATACATCCTCGTACTACTTCTAAACGCACCTGTTTCTTCACCAATCAGTCCTTCAAGAGTCACTCGACCCGCACTCTTTCGACAAAACCGCCACTACTATCATTCCCTACCAACACTCAATTGAACTAATTCCTATAATTTCTAAAGTTCCCCTTATCTCCCTTACCCCTTAGTATAAGGGTACTATTACTGCTCTCTCTCCAATTCCCTTCGGATTTATACCTTCCATAAACGCTTTATTATTACACAACTTCCAATCCAAGCAATCACGATCTCGCCTCCATTCTTTGACCATTTTCACCAGTAATTTCAGCTATATACCTGCAGATTTTACCATTCTTTTAACTTTCTCACTCTACCCATACCTCTTTACTACTAATAACCTCATCCCCAAAAACCTATTCCTTCTTGCACCAAAACCCACACACATTCACATCACCTCTTCATTACTGCCAATATTATGCGATTATATATATATATATATATATATAATAATACTAATATATTATATATATATATATATATATAATATTATATATATATATATATATATATATATATATATAATATATATATATATATATATATATATATAATAATATATTTATATAATGTATATAATAATAACAAATAGTTCTGGTATTGATTTAAATTTTTCTTTTCTATTTATAAAATCATACTACAAATTTAAAAATATTAAAGCGCCTCTCATTCTGTTCTCTTAAAATAAACTTTGAAGAAAAATCTTAAACCTATTCATACCTTACACCCCAACATGAATCTGCGTATATTCCCCTGGAAGATATTTTTTGCTCTTCGCAATAGAATTTTGTTCGCGGAATCTGCACACTAAGCTTTGGTCTATGCGGATTGTAGTCATTGTAATGGGGTGGATAATATTCAAAAGGAGCTTCCCGAACAACGAACATCTTGGCAGCGAAAGATGGTACATTGTCTGAGTTTGCATCCATACCAGCAGGAACCTACATTTAATATACGGTAAGGATAAAAAATATTTCTCATTAAAAGGTATGTAGTACTATTACAATAACACAAAAGATAAAAGATGCGCTACCAAACTATATTATTGATGCTTTATATACGAGCATATTGTTCTCTTAACATAAATCAAATGAGTATGAAACTTGCGACTATGACAAAATGTCTTGTAGAAAATAGAAAATATAAAAACTCGCATTTAAAATATTTTAAATTTAAGCCTAACATTGAGAACCTTGTCCAAACAAAAGACAGAACATCTACTCCAAAATATTATAGATTTCTTCATCAATTATTTAAAAGAAATAAAAACCATAAATTCTACTTGAAAACAAATCCTACATTTAACAATTGCGACATCTCGGGTCCAACAGTTGGCGGAGGAGGGGTGGTGGTCGTCGGAACTCTAAATACAAACTGTTTTTCAATTCCAGGATTCAAAAAGTTATTATCCTGCCTACTATGTTGATTTTGACTGTATTGTGGTGGCGGAGGTAGAAAAGGAGGTGGAACCAGATGTGGCTTTGGACTATAATCTTGAACCCTAAAGAGATATAATATAATATTATGACCAATATTAATTAAAGAAAATATTTATAATTACTTGTATAGTATTAATTCCAGTAAATGAATTAAATAAAATAATTATTTCTCCTTACCTATTATTCTCATAGGATCGGAAGTTCGTATTAGGTGGGATGTAATTGAATTTATTGGCAGGATTTGTGTACTGCTGAGGAACTTGAGATGTTCTTCTGATACCATTATTAGAATTTACTTGCTGACTCCAAGACTGCTGGTATTTCTGGTCACTGGAATACGGCCTAAAAGTAGGTTGTAATGGTTTGCTGATTAGTATTTGTTAGGATGGATAATTTGAGACTTTTATTTGTATAGAGTCTCTGGCTTTTATATTGCGATATTATATTTGATCTCATTGAGACGTATACATATGAATTCCTCTGTCTCCTCAAGTCGGTTGTTTTCACGCGGAGCTCATATTGAGGCTTTTTACATAATAGTATTTCTGTGAACTTGAGTTTGTCATGACACCTACGAGGAGCAACTTTCACGGCTGAAGGGATGGCGCTTCAAATTAAGGAAAGTCACTTTCTCCCGTTTGGATTTGATCGTCCGCAATAATATAATATATATATTAAATAATTTAATAATAAAATAAATAATAATAATAATAATAGATAATTATGAATTGATAATGATGAATCTTAGATGTAAAAATGAAAATATACAATGATAATAATAATTAACGTATATAGTAACAATAATAATAATAATAATGAATAAATAATAATAATCTTAATAAAATAATAATAAAATAATCATAATAATAATATTTAATTTTATATTGCATATAGAAATGATTTTCAGTTCATAATATTTTTTTTTTTTAAGTTTTGATTCTTCAATATTGGCTGCTAATCACCCCACCAAAGTTATTTCTTCAAATTGAGTGAGTCTTTCTTCACATCTTTCCTATTTTTTTTTTTTGAAACACCTCTAAAGTTTTTATTATAAGTTGGGGTAATAAAAACTTTTTTGAGATTTTCCCCTTCATCCAGATTCCTTAGCGTTTTCATCATTTTTCAGAAGATGATTAAATTGAACATTTATAAATGATGTCTTTACTAATTTAGAATATAAGATTTTTAAGAAATAAGTCTTCTTCACTCTTTTCTTCACGATCTCTTAGGAAGATCTTCCTTCTGTAATGATATCTTATTCTCATGTCACTATTTCAAAGGTTTGAGTTTTCTTACTATTCTTTTACAATTATGTCAAACTTTATTTATTAGCATGCTTTAACGAGAGTACTCTGTGTTCACTTTGATCTTGTATTTTTTCAATATTTTTGATCATTTCTAATTCATCAAACCTGCCATGTTATAGCAGGCCCTACCATCCTACCATAGTTTCATTCTTATCTGTCTCCCAAGTCATTTTGTCATTACCGACCTTTGAAATAAAAGCATGTTGTCTCTGTGAGATCTTTTCCTTTTTCTCTAGCAACATTTAATCATAGCATGAAATTCAACACTACGTTTCTATTTCTTTAACACTATTTCTATCTTTGTTATCGTGTATCTATAAGTCACTGTTACTAATTTCGCATAATGAACTTTTATTACTATATTTTCATAATATAGAAATACATTAAAATATTAGAAAAAAATCAATTAAAAATTTAGTATTACACCACTAATTTCTCATTTTCAACTACATGAAAATTATCTTGCGACCATTGTCACATTTTTTCTTCCTTTCTTATCCTAGCACCAACCTTCATTTTTAAAAATCTAGTAATTGCCCCTTTTCTATCTTAACTCTTAGAGACCTCTCTTTTTTCATAAAAAAACATGTCCTTTAATTTTCTAACGAGGGTGGAAAAAAACATTTTTTTTAAAAAAACAAAACCAAAATCAATGTTTTTTCATAAAAACCAATAAAAACCATGGTATTTTTGGTTTATTTGTTTATTTTTACCTTTAAAATCAATATTTAATTTTATTTTTTTGCAGTGTTTACATCATCTACATCAGGGTTTCTTAACCTGGGGTACATGGACCCCTTAGAGTACATGCATCAGGTACTGGTGTACATAAAGACGTTAAAAATACTGCGCGTGATCAGCAGAAAAGTATTCAAAAATCGAATCGCAATCGAACGTTCTGGCAGTATCTGGAATGTTCTAGTTCTATAATATATATATATATAATATAATGCAATGCATTCATTCCATTCTCTATCCCATTTAACTTAATACTGATAAATCTTGGGTTTATCAGAAATTATCGCTGTGCTTTCAAATCCCAAAAAAACTCCCTGCTTTCAATACTTCCATCCCGGCATTGGCAAAAATCAGCGGTCTTCGAGACTTAAAAATTTTCATTGTGAAATTGAAACAACTCTTTCTGAGTTCTTCTACCTCACCTCACTCCTTTCTGATATTCTTCAATCTTAAAAATTTCGTCACCTTTTCAACTTTTTGCTCGCTTCCTCCCTTCCTCCTATATGCTATCTCCTGTGGTAAAATTTACTGCTTGTCTTTAAACTTCTGCTCAACTGAACTGTAATTGCTCAAACTTGACCACCTCTTAATTTTCCATCTCTGGACGGTTCCACAAAGCATTCCTTCTCTCCCGCCTAATTTCAAACTCATTATAAAAATATTATTTTTGCATTCTATGAGCTTAACCACTAGGAAGGCGGAGAGGCTGAAGCTATTCCTCCAAGGTTGTCCTCAAACCTCCGTGCTGCTGAGCTTACAGCGTCTGCCTTGAGTAATCTGTTTGTTTTCTCACTGCCAATTAACTTTAAACCATTTCCTAGTGCTGAAAGAATGAATGGATTTCATTCAACAGTGCATGTGCTGAAGAAGCGGGACACCAGTCAACACTCCACTATCGTCCTATCGCTTCTAACCTCTGTTCTCCTAAAGCTTTTCGAATCTATTCTAACAGAAGATTTGGGAAATATCTTTAAAAAAACATTCTGAAACCTTATTCTCTGGATTGCCAGAATGGCTTTTTTCTTGTAAGGACCATTCTTCGTTCTGGTTAGATATTTCTTTCCTTTTCTCTCCGACTCTTCGTCCTCTGCTCTGTTCGGTATTTCGGTGATGCTTTTTCTGTGGCGCTAGACATATCTAAGCTTAGGATAAACTCAGGCACACAAAACTTTAAATTTCAATATTTCCCACGCTTTCGGTATTATCCTTCTCTTTGTAACTCTCTTGTAGAGTCTACAATGATCATTACAAAGAGATTTGTGTTTCCCCCCCCCACTTAATTTATCCTTTAAAAACCGTACCATATTGGTGTGGATAGATTGGTGTTCCTCAGAATTCTGTTCGCCCCAACTCTTTTTTTATTATTTTGCATCGATCTGCTACTGTGTCTCCTCTCCACTCTTATGCTGATAACTCCATCACTCATTATTATTACTCCTTTCCAAATTTTTTAAAAGACGGCTCATTCAACATGGAAACTAAATGTGATGCTTTAGGAGGATTTTTAGCCTTGACAGCAACAGCTGTCTGATCTTTCTGGATTACCTATAGTTATGTTAAAGAAAACTGGTGTTTTCAATGGTCTTGACAACTTCGTTGCCTCTTCATCTATCCTACTTGAAACATAAATTTCTTTCACGCAACGTATAATATCTCTTTGGAAAACAAAACTCTAACTTCTTCTGTTCTTGAAATATTCTGATATTTCTTTTCTCGTGATCTTTATTAGAAGGATCACATTATGTTCTTTCTAACAAGTTTTCTAAGAAATTGGGTGTTCCGAGGCACCTTGCGGAGAAACGTTTCCTCTCCCACAATCCCAAGCTTCTTAAGCTATACTAAAGGTGTTCGTTAACGCCATTCTATGGTATGAATAACATAATCATGGGTGGGTTCCACACATATTGCTCTCCTTGATAAAGGGTAATCTAGGCAGGGACTTGTCGACTCATTAACACTCCTCCAACTCTACAAACATCTCTCAATCTTCCTAGAAAGTCAAACTGTTGCGATCACTCTCCGTATTCATATTGTTATCTACAGATGAAGCTTTTTATTTACATTTTCCAGCATGTAACCTCACTTTTGGGAGAGTTGGCCTACGATTCGTATTTCAGACAGTCTCATCCATTCTCCCGCTCAATTCTATGACCCCAACATTAACTACTATGCTCAACTTACATGTACCTCTACTGCATAAAATCTGGAGCATAGATTTTCCTTTCATTCAATTTACTATCTGAAGTATATATATGAATAAGAAGTGGATTAGATATTTTTACGCCTTTTCATTGTGAGCACTTTTTAATTACTTTATTTATATGAGAACAAATCAAAAAAAAAAAAAAAAAAAAAAAAAAAAAAAAAAAAAAAAAAAAAAAAAAAAAAAAAAAAAGGAACAATGTTGGTTTAAACCAAACAACTTTGGTTCTTAACAGTCGTGAAACGATCTTCATAATTATGAATAATGAGAAGCAGCAGAGAAGTTTCATGCTACCTTAATAAATAAATAAATATAATAATAAAATGCATTATATAATAAACTAATAATAATAATATAATTTAATAGATAATAATGAATTAATAATAATAATAATAATAATAATAATAATATACATAAGATAATAATAATAATAATTACAAGTCACGTGAAATTTAAAACCAAGTGAACTCGACCCTTTCTATTATAGCCCATAACCAACCGGGTGCCCCATATCCTGTGGGGTAAGAAGGCGTAGGAGGGAAGATAAGTATTTCCGTATCCTCTTTCCTTTAGCTTTTGAATTCGTCGTTTGAGATGAATTGGACAATCCCTTTTTTCATTCTCAAAACTACAAAAAAGAAAGAAAGAATATATATTAATATTAATACATATATATAAATATATATTATATATTATTATATATATATATATATATATATATAATATTATATATATATTTCATATATATATATATATATATATATATATATATATATATGTTATAGATATGTTTATATGTATTATATAATATATATATATAAATATATATATATAATATAATATATATAATAAATAAATTAGAGGGTCAGTTTGAGCATAATACAAGTTATCTAGTAGGTATTTAGCAGAATAAGTTATATAAGAATACAGTGCTAATATTGATAAGAATAATAATAATATTGACTGAATAATATATTAGATATATATTATATTAGTATAATATATATATATATTAACAATATGATATATATGAAGGAAAGTGGAGGTAAGGAAGACCTTAAAGTTGTATTATATGTAATATGCATACCTCGGTTAGACATTTATTATTAATAAATTGAAGTAGTATAAATATCAGATAGACTAGTATCATTATATAATATATATATAATTTATATATATATATATAATAATAAATATATTATATAAATATATATAAAAAATATGTCTACATACATCAATATTTTTTTCATTAGATAGTATATATGGTGAGATAATATGTTTCTAATTATTGTTTATCTAATTTATCTAAAGTTTAACTTAACTGTTTAGTATCTGATTACTGTAAGGATGTAATACTGTTACTATATATGAATTTTGCCCAATCGGGATGAACATGTATGTAAGAGCAGGGAGTTTTTGGATTGAAGACGCTAAAATTTCATGTATATAATATATAATTAATAACTATAGTAAATATTTATATTAATTTATATTATATCAGTTAACAGTTGATATATAATATATATATAGTATAGTATTAATATAATGCAATTTATACAATAATGC
The DNA here is from genome assembly GCA_015478945.1 of Trachelipus rathkii. Lineage (NCBI taxonomy): Eukaryota > Metazoa > Arthropoda > Malacostraca > Isopoda > Trachelipodidae > Trachelipus > Trachelipus rathkii. Next base: position 17,404 of record JABUQX010109952.1, on the reverse strand, counting down.
TCTCACGATACATATAAATTATATTTTCATATATAATATTATATATTAATATATATATATTAATATTAATATATATAATATATTATATTATTAATATATATATATTACTATATAGTATATTATATATATATATATATAATATTAATATATATATATATATTAATTAATTTAGTAATAATAATTTCCAAGCGGCAAATTTCGGATGGAATCAATGCGCAATAGGCATCAATGATATATGTAGCGTTTTACAGAGGAATAATAGGAGATATAGAGGAAAAAAAATAGACTCTTTTTGTGATCTCTTAGAAATTAACTCTCTCTTGGTTTGAGTAGTTCCTAAAATTTAAATTGATCTATACTCAAATATAATGAATATAATATTTGTCATCTCGAATTCAGTTGCAAAATATCAGGAGAAATTGTTGATTCAATAATACATTCTTTATTTTATATTAAATCTCAGTTAAAAGCGCTTCTTACAGTTATGCAAATATATAATAACATCTATTATTTAGATATTTTTATATAGCGTACAAACACAATGTTCATATCCCAATAAATTAAACCAAACAAATACCATGATACCAAGCTTTTTATAATTGTTTGCTCTATATTCAGGATTTCCTAAAGAGACAACTGATTATCCGATACTTTCAGTTTGCTTTCTTTTTGATATAACCATGCTTCATTAATTATTTTTTGTGCTCTTATTTTTTCAAAGAAGGCGAGCAAAAATTACATAAGAGTCAAGTCCATCAATATAAATAGTTTCATAAGGTTTAGTTTGATAATTTCCATTTTGGACCATAGAAGATGACTCGATTAAAACGGACCTAATCACTTCGCATTTATTTTCCTCTTTCGCTGGACCTAGGTCTTTCTTCTTATTAGGGACGATCCGATACTTGCGGGAAAATAAAAAGAAGCAAGGTAGTATCCATCTAAAAACAGATGTGGCTGAAGAAAAGACATAGTTTTCTTAAGGTATCGAGCAACAAATTGATCCATATTATCTCCGAATGATCCGTGTGTGTAGTCATCTACCTACTAGTAAGTAAACAAGATCTAATCTTATACAGCTGCAGGAATTTACAGTATGTTATTAAAATTTTAATTCAATTCCCTCCAAAATGAGTTGATTTCCCTAATATGAGTCCCACATATAGGATGAAACAAATTTAATGGACAACACAACCACTACACAAATATGTAGGAGGGGATCTTTAAAAAACCATGCCATTCTGAATTTCTCACTTTTCTAAAACAGCTTCCTTTTTGTTTCCAAAGCGTTCTTAACTGCTTTCAACTTAATTGATTTCCTCGTGATCATTGCATGATTATATACCATAGAAACATATTTTCTTTTCATATACGTAATATTTGTCGCGTGAACAAGTGTTCAAAGCCAATAAGATGCACGGTGTTGAGCATGAATTCTTGCATGGATTTGAACAGGAACTTTGGTAGCTCTCATTCTCCAACAATTTGTCGCCGAATCTCTAGAAAGTGCGTGATGACACGTCCTTGAATTGTTCCAATATCGTACCCTTACGAGTGTGATCTTAAATTCTATTGAGTAATTATTGTCAGAGTACCGATGATCTTCTTGTCCAATATTCAAAATGGAAGTATTTGAAATCATTTTTAGGTTAAGTCTGGTATATATTTGTGCAACATAAGAAACGATTACTTCTACTATTTTAACAGTATTTTTTTTACTGTGTCACTTATCTATTTAAAAAATATACCTAATATATAAATATTATATATTATATATAAATTGCTATAATTTACATATAGATAATAATTAATTTATTCAAATTGTATAAAAAGAAGATTAGAAAAAAAAGTTCATTAAAGAAATTCAGAACATATGTCTTTTAGATATGAAAGATAGTAGAAGATAAAAGTATATTTATATGACTTACTAATATTGTTGTGAATAGTTATAGTTCCTATTGTAAGGTAATAAAGTAGAAGGAAACAAGTTAAATCAATTGCAGAAATAAGCACACACATGTTCCCAAAGGTTCGGTACTGACAAAATGGCTTGAGAGACTGAATATGAACGGCGTCATTAGAGTGAAAGATAATGACTTAGAAATGAAAAAAAATATTTAAAAAATACAAGATTAAATTGGACATATAGTATATCGTTTTAAAAGTAATGCTTTTATCAATTCGTTAGCCAAAGATTGTAAAGAATAGGTAAAAAAACCCAAACGTTTGAAATAGTGACATGAGATAAGATTATCTACTAGAAGGAAGATCTTCCAAGAGATGTGAAGAACAGAAAGAGTGAAGAGAAGAATCATTTCGATTGACTGAAAGTCTGACTTATCAGATATAAAAGATTAATCATAAAATGTTCAAGTATATCTGACAAGAACGCTACATTGATCTGGATGAAAGGGCAAAAAGAGATGGCAAAGGTTCAGAAAGTAAATCGAGACAGTAAAAGAAAAAACTTTTAGTGTTTCAAAATAGGAAGATGGCTGGGGAGCTCCCAAGAAAATAAGTTTATACCCAATATTGAAATCAAAGCATTAAAAAATATAATGCCCTGAAATAGTTTTATAGCAATATAAAATTATTATTATTATTATTATTATTATTATTATTATTATTATTATTATTATTATTATTATTATTATTATTATTATTATTATTATTATTATTATTATTATCATTATCATTATCATTATCATTATCATTTAATCATTATCATTATCATTATTATTATTATTATTATTATTATTATTATTATTATTATTATTATTATTATTATTATTATTAGGGGACAATTCAAATTCCAAAAGCGAGAATGACTCTCTCTTATTAAATTTGAGCAGCCATCTCCGTCAGCCGCGAAAAGATTGCTCCTCGTAATGTATGACAAATCAAGTTCAACAGAAATACTATTATAAAAAGCCTCAATATGAGCCCGCTGTGAAACCGACGCAGAGACAAGGAATTCAGTATGTAAACTCTCAAAGATCAAATTATAATTCGCAATATAAAAAGCCAGAGACTCAATACAAAACGTCTCAAAATTATCATCCTAACCAATATAACAGCAAACCATTACAACCTACTTTTAGGCCGTATTCCAGTGACCAGAAATACCAGCAGTCTTGGAGTCAGCAAGTAAATTCTAATAATGGTATCAGAAGAACATCTCAAGTTCCTCAGCAGTACACAAATCCTGCCAATAAATTCAATTACATCCCACCTAATAGGAACTTCCGATCCTATGAGAATAATAGGTAAGGAGAAATAATTATTTTATTTAATTGCATAAGTAGATAGTAGATAAGGAAAATAATAGTAGTAATGCTAGTAAGAAGTGATAGTGGTATAGGGATAGGTTTACATAATATTTTTTCCATTTTATGTAATTGATAGTGGTTACAAGAATTATATATGATTCAATTAAGGATTCAATGCTGGTTTTATAAATACCTTTGTCCACTCACTCAATTACTCATCAAAATCAACATAAGTAACATGAGATAATACTTTTTTTGAATCCTGGAATTGAAAAACAGTTTGTATTTAGATTAAAAGTATCTTAGTAATGTCTCCGCCAACTGTATTTAATGAGATACCGGATAGATTGTCTAGCATATTGTTAAATAATTGTAATATATATAGGATTTGTGATTTCATAATGTATGAATTATTATATTAGGTTTTTTTTTCTTTTAATATTATATACGATTAGATAAATATAGTAATATAAATCTATAATAAATTTTGTATAAGTATATAAGTAATTTTCTGTTTTATTTATATTATATATATAGGTTATTGACAAGCCTATATGTATACCTCAAAAGAATCTGTAGAGGACATATAAAATTGTATAAAGGATCATGTATGTATATATCACTGCGAATAGCTATTCTTATATGTTATCGTTTTATTTTCTACAATAATACATTTATATCAGTAATAGTTTGCGATAATGCTTGATACTCAATGTAATGAATTAATTATATAGATCAACAAAATACACACACGCACCACACTATAAATAACCAGCATACGCACACCTCGCTCCATCACATATCTCATATAAATAGTCTATATTTTCAATTTCTGATTAGATATATAAGCGTGAGGTATAATTCGCATGTTTTTAATTACTTTTGTTCTTATCATATAAACCTAAACAGTAGACAGAACTCAACTTGTTACTTACATTGTAATTTATCAATTGATTATAAACTCTTCTTGATTCCTTCTTTTCATTCTGCTGTCTATTTTGTATTAGATAGAAGGATCTCCTTTCTCTCATAGTATCTGAGAGGATGCAAACTTCAACTACTTGTACCCTTCATATTCACTAGATCGTTCTCTCTGTTATAGATTTCGTGTCGGGGAAGCTCCTTGTATACAATATTATCCAACCCCTATTACTCAATTAGACTAGATACTATATATAAATATAAATAAATATAATAAATATAAAATATATATAATACATAAATATATATATATATATACTCGGTATAATATATATATTATAAAATAATATATATAGGGTACATCCGCATTATGCCTAGGCTTAAGTATGCGCCAGATCGCTGCCCAGACCAAAATTCTATTGCGACATAGCAAAATATCTTCATGTGTGAGTATAATCGCGAATTCTCATCGCATGTTAGGTCTCGTACGGTATTGTGAAATTAGTTTGTTTAGACGTTCCTGAAAATTTTATTGCATTTAAAGATGATTATAGATACATACGAGAGGCTCGTGTGTTCACTAATATTTCTTAAAAATTTTTATTTTTGTCACTTAATATGAAAGTAAATATTTAGATTTTTAAGTAATTTAGTTTTAAACTACACCGTTAGAATACTATATATATATTATATATATATAATATATAATATTATATATTATAATATATTATATATTATATATTATATTAATATATATATTATATATAATGAATATATATATATAATAATATATATTATATATATATATTAGTATATAATATATATATATATATTTATATTAATATTATATCATTATATATATAATTTATATATATATAATATATATATATATTTATATATACTATATATAATATATTATAATCTTATGAGTATCTGTATAATAATTGGCAGTAATGAAGAGGTATGATAGTGAATAGTGTTGATAGTAGGTTTAGAATAATGGAGTATAGTCATGATAAGGAATAGGTAATATTTGGGATGAGGTTTTTATTCAACATTATATGAAGATGATATATAATATATATATTAGGTAATGTGTATACGATGAGACATAGTTAAAGAATCGGTAAATCTTAGCGATTTATTAATAGGTTGCAATATATGTTAATTTTTATAATGATTCAAGGTAATGGCTGTCATTAGATGGTGATTGATTGTGGATTTGGAAGCTTTGTATGTCATTAAATATATAGCGTATTCTATGAGAAGGTATATTAAGCTTATCCAAGGGATTGTGAAGTATATTAGTAAGGAGCTAAGTAATATATAGTGTTAACCTAATTTTAATATAAGATAGGTAAGTGGGTAGTAAAATATAAGGGGAACTAGAAATTATAGTTTAGAGAAAAAATTATATGATTCTTATATACTTTCCGTAGATAAGGATATATATATTCATTTATGCTGATATTTTGGTCGAAAGAGTGTCAGTCGTTAATAGGTATGGACTGATAGGTAACTGATATTTAGAGTGAATGAAACAAGGTGTAGTGTTTAGAAGTGAGTACCGAGAGTGAATGTATGGGTATCGATCTTAAATATTATTTAATCATTGATATTAACTGAAACTAATGATTGTGAAAATGAGGGAGTAAGAAGTATAAATTGTATTAGTTTTTATGGATTGCAAGCAGCGGCGTATAGATAGGGTTAATGCGGCAAGTACTCTATGGTGTTAGTATATAGTACATGAGTACTTCTAAGAATGAGTATAAATCAAAAGTATGTGAGTATATAATATGAGATAATGAGTAGAGTAACGTGGGTATTAAGGAATAAATATGTTGATCATAAATGTGTGTAATATTAGGTTTAGTAATTAATGCGGAGTGACTATAAAGGTTGTATAGTTATATGTTCATCTCTTGGTTTTTCAATTTGTCTTATGATCGTAGGTTATGATACGAATTGAAGGTTATAAGGGGTGGCAGGATATAATGGTATTTAGAAATGATGGCAGAAATGGGAATGAGTGGAGGTGCTCTTACCTATGATTTTATAGCGTAATGATTTATAGGTCTTTATTAGGATGGCAGAATCTGGAGAAGAGGTTTGAGAGGATTGTAGCAGAGATTTGCAGGCGTGTGTGAACATGGAGTGAGGTTTAGAAGTTAAAATAACGTAGATAAGAGTAAAGTTATGTTGTGAGTAGAGGTACAGTCCTCTCAGTGTGAATAAGTTTAATGTACTAGGCGGAGTTTCATACACAAAGATATATATAGGCGGGGCTTATTTAGAGTATTATGTAGACGGGGCTTTTTTAGAGTATTATGTATTCGGAATGAGTGTACGAATTGACAGAGAAGGTGGTTGGTGCAACTTTAATCATGTGAATGTAGACTAAGTCTTGAGCTGCTCTGACTACGTGAGTACGATGTATTTATACCTGTGTTATGTATAGTAGTGAGACTATGGTTCTTAGATAAGAATTATAGATCTAAAGTTCAATGTGTTCAGCATGGGACAACTCTTAGGGGATTGCTAGGGGTGATATATATGTATAAAGATGAGGTGAAGTAACGGCATTAGAGAGTTGTGTAGTTGTAAAGAAAGGGTGATACAAATCAAGAATAAAATAATGATTAATTGTATTGTTTGAGGAGTGAGTTTTCAGCGTCAATATGGAAACAGGAGAATGACATTAGCCGATTGGTTCGCGAAGGCAGTGAATTGAACATATAGGTATCTATGTCGATTTAGAGAGACCAGCGCGCTGGAGACACCCTGGACTTGAGTCTGAATCTAAATCGATAATGTTAGAGAAAGTAGTCGTCTTTCATGTCGATATGTCTTCTTTAATGATGTGAAACTGGGGCTATATATCTCTCACAGAGAGTGTTATTTTGTGCCACCTGGCCATAGTGATAGAACTCACTTGACGAACTCTTACGCATTGTGTGATGTGGGGCCTCGTCGCGTTTCCGTGAGTTGTGTGATTCTGGACTGCGACGAGTTCTTATCTAAGTTAAATATGGTACAGAGTGAAGCGGTGAAGGCGGGCTTCTTTTCTACTTGTTTGTCATATCTCTCTATGCTTTTTCTCTTTCTTCGATGCTTGTCACGCACCTTGTCGCCAGATCTATGGGAATATGAAAGCAATGATGCATAAGAGAAGGCGACAGTGAAATAATTTATATCTCACCAATAGCCATAATGTAATATAAAGCATAATATTAAATAATAAGTATATCACTATAATAAACAGATACATATAATAATATGCAATAATTATTCAATATTTGTGAGTATATAACTATAGTTATAACTCGATTATAATACATATTATGCGAATCCGTTTAGTATATAATATAATATTATATATATGACGATTATATATATATATATATATATTATTTATATATATATAATTGATATAGATATATATATATATATTACTTAGTTATTATTTTTGCGCTAGTATTAAGTAATGGTATTGATATTAACATATTAATTCAATATTATTGATACATAAGATCGCAGAAGCAAGATATGTGAATATATTACATAGACAAGAAATTAAATCAACCTTACAACTAAGTAGCACCGAATAAAAGAGACGAGGATTGGGTGGTGGGGATGTGAGAGGATTGAGGGAGGAGTGCACAGCATTATAAATGTCTCCCTCCACGGGTGTATTGCTTTGATGAGGTACAATCATTAGTGAGTAACCGAGTAGCCAATAAGGAGAGATAAATGGACCTGTTCAGATTGAGAGGTAGTAAAAAGGTAGTTATATATATAAGCATTATGATTGTGTAGCTGAGGACATGAGGGATTGTGGATGAGGATTGAGGGAAGGTTGGTGTGTGAATCAAGTGGGGTGAACCGAAGCTTCCTGAATAAAGATTAATGGTCAACTAAGTCGTTTCTTTAATTTATCTTCCCGTTGTTTGGTTTACCTTGTTATCTTTTCTTTTCCTCTCGACCGGCCACGGAAGATCAGAACAAGTAACAGACCAGTCAGATCGAATAAGAGAGGAAATAGCAAAGATGTTGTTACCTGAAGATGTTAAAGTTGAGTTATTGATGTTTTCTATAGAGGCTCTGAGATATATATTTAATTCTTTGTGATATTATAATTCCTCTCAAGAGTGGTTTACGCACTGCGTCTGACGCTTAGAGAATTAGCGCGCTTACCTTAAGCTCAAAGTCGTATATATTTATTTTAGATCTCCTGACATAGCTTGAGTTTCTAAGTTTTTGGCTGAATGAATGAGATGTTGTGTGATTAGCCCACGAGAAGAAATTGGAGCATTAGTTTCCCACGGTTGAAACAAGGAAAAAAGAGTTAATACTCAATATAATCGATACCACTGTTTATACATATTGTCATCTGTTAATAGTGCGCATAGTGATTGTATATCCCTTTAAATAGGTTAATCGATTATTCTGAATAACCTTATAATTTTATATAACAGAATGATAGGACGTGCGATCTGTAACGAAGAAGGAAGTGAGAATAGGGTTGCTAGTATTATACCAGAGCTCATATCTTTGATTTTATCATGATCATCCTCTTATCGCTTTTGGTATTCTGCAGAATCAATCCCGATACGTCCACCAGAGGTCAGAATTAAGATGTTCAAGGATATTTGGCAACGATATGTAGAAGTTAGATGAATAGGACCTATGCATTGCTCGTCGATACAAGTGTCGCTGGAAACCATTGCTAAAAATAAAGGGTGGAAAATTTCAGAACTGTTGGAAGAAATGGAAACCATCGCGGCCAGCGGAACAATAGCTAAATTTGGATGTAATGTATTAATATCAAATTTAAATAGGAGCTTCTGAAGTATATGAATTTGGTTTATTATTATATTAATAGAATAGGGAATTATTGATTTTGATTTGATATAACATTTATGTGATCATAAAATGTTGTGTTCTAATGTAATTATTGTAATGTGAGTTAATCGTATGCATGTAAATATAGTTATAAGTGTAGTGAGTCTTATAAATTTATGTATAAAGCTCAGTTCTGATTTATTATGCCAATGCATTGTATTATTCGGCCTCCCTCCCACCAAATCAGTATGAGAGGACCCAAACATTCAGTTTGTGTACATTGAAAATCCCTAAATAGAGGATTGTGAAAATGAGGTAGAATGAGGAGAGTGAGAATAAAACAGTTCTCCAGGTGTGATGAAATTGTCTTAATACTAGTTCAAGGAATATATTGTCTTGTATATGATTATAGCTTTCCTCACCTTAGGAGAATCTGAATTGAGCGAGAAACACAGAGAAAGGTTATTGAGGAGAAGAAGAGAAACACTGTAATAAGCCATCTAGAATAACATAGAGAGAATAGAAAAAATTCGAGAGTCTTAAGATTAACTCCAGCTGCTTACAGAGAGGAATAGTGTTTATTTATGATTTTTATTATTGATCAGGTCACAATATCTGTTCTCATCTCCTCTATCTTTGAATTTACGTTATAGATTTAGGTGTTATAAAGTTTTAGTTATGTTTTAATAATTATAACAAAAAATTATGAGTATGTGATATTCTACGTCAATCTGTGGGTCTCAAGTGACTAGGTAGACAATATACGGTTTAACGCAATAGATAGTCACGACCAGTTTCGCGCTGATTATATCTCCTATCTGTGAACTAGACTTAAAGGTTAGTATATTCTGTCATGACCCTCACGCGAATTGTAATTATGCTATATAGATGCGCATAGTATTAGCTCCTTCGCTCAGTAGCAATTAATATTCAATTTAAATCGATACAATAGCAATGAACTATCATAAATAACAAATCATAGTAAAATCATCAAAAAGCTACCAACAACCATGGCAGTAAGAAGTAAATAATTTTCTCAGATTCAAAAGTGTTCTCTTTGCACTTCAAGATCATTCAACTTAAAACCTTCTGTCTTCTGTTATTAAAACCTTTAAATAGAAGTTATAAAATAAGTTAATTATTTAGATATGTTTACTCTATTAAATTATCCGTTAACACTAGTAAATTTATTCATATCAAGTATAAAAGCCACTAATCTTCTCTTTTATCGAGCTCCATATCACAATACACTGAATTAAAAAAGAAGATAGTAAGACAAATTGTCCTTGAGAGCAATTTTGAAAATGAACCAAATAAATAACTAAAAGTTCAAGGCCAAAGAGACTTAACAAAAAACTTCAAGATCCTGAGAACACTGTTGAAACGAATTCAGAGACTTATAGATACCCTTCTCTTATAATATAGGCTTATAAAATTGTATATAAGCAACATGACTTAAACTATGAAAAACGTGATAAAATAAATTGTAATAAATAAAAATAAAATTAACAGCAAACAGATGTTATGTCTAATAATAGATAAAATAGAAAAAGAGACTTATTATTAATATTAATATAAGACAGAATAAATTATGAAATATAAAAAGAAATTTATTGATCAAATAGAAAAAGAAATCTAATTCAATAATAAATGAAATAAGTAATAATATAATTAATAAATATAATAAAAAGTTGAAATTGTAATTTATATAAAATAAAATTATGAATATATATAAAAGAATAAACTATATAGATATAAGTAAAAAGAAAAAAGAATAAGTACATCACTTAAAATCACGATGGGGATCATATACCCCAAATAACTAATTATAAAATTATAAAATATATATTTGCATAATTTTGTATATATAATATTTATTTTAATAGAAAGAATATATGTTATATAAATAATGTTATAATTCACAATATGATTAGTTATTGATATATCTTGAGAGCAATTGATAGGTATGAAATAAATTATATATAAATATTTTTATAAGATATTTGATAATTTTACTTAATATTATAAAGGTTATATTTATGATATAGGATTAAGTATTTAATTATATTTAGGTATTAAATTGAAAGGTAAATTAATTTTTAGAATTAAAAGTATTTATTATAAAATTTTAATGACATAGGGTGATCCTGAGTGGTTGCGAGTCTCTCTCTTTTTGTGCTCTCAGTGTGATCGGGCGAATTGTGTATTCGGATATTTCTGTAATTTGGACCATTTTAAGGGCCTGGTATTGATTAATATTAATAAAATATATTGGGATTTGATAGTATATGAATTTTATTTTAAATGAAATACAAACGTAATTCTATTCTCATTATTGTTGATTTTTTTCATATTTTTTTGTCTTTACTAGTGTTATTTATCTTTATCTCGATAGAATATAGACCACGACCAATCTTTGATATGAGTGAGCGGGATCGAACCCCACCACATATTGTGGAGAATCTATCGAACCCACCACATTTTTCTGGCGCCCAACGTGGGGCTACTTCTTATAACGTGAAGATAATAAGTAGGTAACAAATTAGACAGCATAAGATGGGACAGTAGTAGATAAAATTGAGTTAGAGGTTGAAATAAGTTAAGTATTATGAGGTTGAGAGTTCAAGAATTCGAATTTTATTAGAAAAATAACTGCATGATGATATCCAGGTAAGGGATTATATTAATATATATTTATTTAAAGTAAAATTATCTTTTGGTCAAATTGTTTGTATGGTTTTATTAGGTTAATTTTAATTTATTTATTTCTTGATTGCTAAATAGATTGATATAGTGATTTTTATCAGCATATGTTAATGTCATAATTTGAGCGTTGCTCTTATGACCATTTGATTGCTTCAATATTTAATATTATAGTTTGCTGTTTACAGTATTTAAAAATCATGTTACTTGCTAATATTTTAAACTATTAATAATAAACTAATTCGATTAATGAACTTGTTAGTAACCCGTTAAATAAACCAAACTTTGAATATATTTTTTTTTTATATAATTTTATTATATTTAATTATAAATAATTTTTGAGCCTTAAAGGTTTCAATAATTTTAAGTATAATTTACTTATTTTTTCTTCTCCAAGTTTTTTTTTTTCCTTTTTTTGTTGCTGATCTTAAAACTGATATAAAATGATATATAAAATACCAATTAATATTATGGACCTTTGAGATATAAATATCGTTAATTTTGTTTTATGTCACTGACTTTTTTTCAAATACTGTTAGTATATAATTTACTAACAATAAACTTAAAATATGCATAAATACAGAGAAGATACGAAGAATTACATTAGTATACACTCGGAAAATAAATGAGAGACAGTAAGAAGCCACATGTACCTATCGAGACTGTCCCAGTCAACCTACTAACCCAAGCAAATCCACAAAGCACCGCAGGGCTTGTCAATTTGTTGCATTAACTAAAAAGTCCACCAGATTTGCTTAGTCAAAAAAAAAAGCATAGATGTAGATTCTAACGGAGAGCTTACGAAGTCGTATGAATCGTATAACGAAAATTGCGTGACGTGCAAACCAAGGACGAGTGAGACTCTATGAAGTCGAAATTGATGTGATGACTCCCACGTCACACTTTACAGAAATTGAAATAAATCGATTTGAGTATATTATATTTGGAAAATATAGCGCTTTCTACCGTCTTCGGCCTCCCTTTTCTTAATAAAATTAGAGAACATTATCAATCCTGTTTTATATGTCTTTGCGAAATTATTATCATCTTCTAACTGAAACTGATAAAATAACTTAAGCGACACAAAGATCTCCTTTTAACTTACCGTAAATTTGTGTATGATAGTTTGACACTACAAAAGAATATTATTATAACGAATAATATACTAAACAATGACAATTAAATACAGTATTATAGTCTAGTATATGACGAGTTCTCGAGTAACTAAATCATCTCTAAATGAAATCCGTAGCTGTTTATATCTAAATTCCACCTTTTTTCTTATATTGACTCTCCAAAAACAATATCACAATGTAATGTTATCTTGAAAAAATACTCCCCAACGGTGTGTTAAATAAAGAGTACTATTCTAACCACTTAATATCATCAAAAGCCACTCTCTTTTGTACAGAATTTTATCTTTTCCCGACCTTGCCTCGGCTGTGAACAGACAATAAAAATTTTGTATATCTTGTTTTCAGAAATTTTTAATATTCCACTTTTTTCTTAACATTTAAATATCGTACCTATGAAATTGCCAATATCGTCTGGGTGAAGAAGAAGAACAATCCTTTCTGTATTCCTTGATTGCACCAGACTATAGACCGCTTGTCGAAGGAAAAATATTCACCCGTCACTTGAATTTTCAGTTCTACGCAGTTACAGAATTCATTTTAGAAACGTTTCCTTCGAGTCTGACAACCTCACTCTTTAATAACACGGAATCTTTATACTATTAGGCTACTTTTTTTGTTGGAAAACAGCTCAAATCTGTTCTTCTTTTCACATTTATTTTTTATTTTATAAGTTGAACAACAACAAGAACAAAAATGTTAAACACAAAGACAAAACATTGAGTACTATTACGACCTAACAAACTATGATAATAGAAAAATCCAAAAATTCTGATACGATTCCAACAAAAATTAAAAGCGGCCTATTTGGCCAACTTTTTTATAATCTATACCTTAAAACAATAGATCGATAAGGATTTACAACAAATACACCACAATAATTTATCTTACATATGAACAATAATGCTCGAGAGAGAAGAATTAGAAACACATCTCTTTCTGCTGCTAACCTCCATAATTGGTAATCTAATTAGTACATCAATATATATCATGTACTTTACTGATAGATCAATATTATACTATGCAGGATATATGTTTGCTACCAAAGCTGGAGTTATTTCTTATAGAGAAACTTGTCCTGAAAAATATAGATCGTTCATTACAATTTTTAATAACTAGATATAAATAAATATCTGATTTTTAACCATCCATTATTGTTATTTAAAAAATGTTTTATTCATTATTATAATTATAGTTCTATTCATACTAAAAAAATAGGTATATATACAAGAATATTAAATATATATAGCCTATAATATATAAAGTTAAAAATATATGACTTGGTTCTCTTTCCCCTGTACAAAAGCTTCTCTAAGAGTCAAGGACTTATGATGATTATGATGAAAACCTTTTGTTTCTCATAAACACAGCGGACTAATTAAATATATCCAATATCAAACCTTTGCACTTTGTATTATTAAACGGAATATACTTGTGAAAAATTATTAGGAAACAAGTCTAAACAAAATAACCTCGGGGAGTGATGCCATAGGTACCTCCCCCTGATATCGCCAACATGTATTATAAATATATATATAATATATATAATATATATAATATTATATATAATTATAATATATATATATAAAATTATATATAATAATATATATATATAATTATATATATATAATATAATTAATATATATATATATATATATAATTATATATATTATATATATATATATATATATTATATAATATATAATATTATATATTATATTAAATATATATTTATATAATAAATAATATTATATTATATATAATAATTATAAGATTAATATATAGGGAAAATTGCACTTTTAAATCACCTTTCGAATCACAGAAAATTTTCTAAGTGTATGACTATTAAAACTAAGTTTCAGAATTAAAAGTTAATTAAGTATTTAAGTTTATTAAAGATAAATTACTTAGTAGCAAGCTCTCTAATAATAGGAATTATATGCAGAAGCTTAGCCACTAAACAATTTTCTTAAAAAACTTAATCTTACTAAACTTTCAATCAATCCTAGAAATTTTTGTGATCTTCGAAAAGTGAAAGTGATTTGAATAAACTGCCTATAATTACCTAATATAATATGTAATATATAATATTTATATATATATATATGATTATATATATATAATATTATAATATATAAATATAGTATATATATTATAATTTAATATATAATATTAATAATATAAATATATTATATAATTATTTTATATATATATAATATATAATATATTATATATATAAAATATATTAAAATATTAATAGACTATATAGGCCAAATTCTTGGAATTTAACCCGTGAAGTAATTTCATATTATTTATTATTTATAATATCGATATTTATTTAATTGGAATTGGCCCAGAATTCGTTATTGATTATTTTATTGTATTAAAATAAAGCTGCGTTTCAGAAGCACCGACATGCAGTCACGTTGTCAAAAATTCGATCGAAATGACGTGACATTCGAAATGAATAAAAAACATTACATAACCAATTCAGAAACCCAAGGTATCTGAATTTGCAGAGGGAAACGGAAGAAAACGGGTTCCGAGTAACTGCGCCCGAATCGAATCAGAACTGTAGAGATTGTAAACGAATGCCAAGAGTCTAAAACCGTTTGACGTCCTACTTGTGATTTTGATATATATGTTAAACTAATAAAATAAAAAGTCTTTTAAATAATTTTTATATTCAATATAAGTGAATTGTATTTCAAAACTGCAGACATATAAAGGAGGAGGAAAAGAAAAGAAATGTGTGCCCTACCAATTTGTAAGATAAATACTACTTATTGGATATATACCCCAGTTACCACTCATCTTATAAGTAATATAATCAGCACTCCTCTCTCTCATCTCTCTTATCCTCTCCTATCATTCCTCTCCACGTACTATATACATATTTATTATATTGAATATTACTTATTACAGTAAAGTTTTAAACGTTAATAAGATACTCACCCTAAATAAAATAGTATTCAGTGATAAAAGTATTTGATAATCCACTAAGTAGAAAACCATAATTATAATCATTTCTACTTTCAGGAGGAAACAATCATGCTACAGTATATACTTCCTAAAAATCATAAAAATGGGTATAGTAATTAACTAATAGTTTATGCCCTACTCATGAATAATAGTAGAAATTAATGAGATAATAGGTATTGTATATAATTATAAATTCCTAGAAAAAATAAATTATATATCCTTATACTATAGTGTATATATATAGTAAATTAACCATACCTATGAAGCGTATTAAATAAATATAAATAATATAATTGATGAGTGTACGATGGAGTACTGTTTGAATTGTTAGTGGCATCTAAATATACATTAATTTGAACTAAAGACTGCAGTTGAATTTTGTACTCTAGCATAAAACACGACCCCAAAGTAAAACACTTGAGCAACCATTAAAACTGAAATAAAAATTATAACCAAACTCATATATTTAATAATAATTATAAGTGAAAATTAAATATTTAATATCACTAGAATGAACATAAAATATACCTCAGATACAATAATTTTATTCTATCATCTCATAATTATGACTAATATAAAAAACACAGAAAAAAAAATAATCAATAGGGCCGAGCCTATTAGATGGCCCTACTTGTTGCCTACATAAAAAATTTACAAAATTATTGGCCAAACAAAATCAGGATCACTTTGAATCGCTTAGGGCATAATCCCCATTGAAATGTTATATATGGATATTAGCGTTTTTTACTAATAACTGCAAAACCTGTCCCTTCTATAAATAAATACGTAAAAATCTTGACCCAGGTGCACCATCCCAATAATAAGCTATGTGAATTTGCCCGATTAAATCCTAAAGACTACAAAAATAACATGAAAAATATTGATAAAGTAACGCCATTCACAGGGGTATAGTGGTACATCATAATCTAGCGATCTGATACCACACCATAATAATATCCATTACTGGCGTATGTCTCATTTTCACATCATAGACCATGTCACTAAAGACGAACAGTATCGTAACCAATCCCGCTGAATAAGCTTTAGAAATCATAAAAAGTAACACCATCCATAAATTCTTTTGTAGAGCAATTATAAAAGCTCGATAGTCAGCGATGCGATCAAAGATAAGCCGCCCAACGATATAGAGTGACACAAAGCTCTAACTAGCATTTTAAGAACTTAAACATTCACTAGTGAAACCATTCACTTACCACAACGAAATCTTTAGAGCTTCCAGTCCCCTCCATGAATATTGTATACTACCAATCTTAACCCAAAGTAAATATAATATTTCTTATTGTCTAATAAAACCAGCGAAAACAAAGTTCAATCTGATGCACCCAGTACGTTTCACTCCAATTATAAGTATTTAATAAAAACTTAATCCATTGCTAAACCTCTAACAATTATATAGCCACAGATACTCCCCAGGCATGAAGGCACGAAAACTATGTCCAAATAGCGCGCCGGCCATCGGAATGTCCTACCCGGCGCTCGAATTCCAGTAAGCGGTTGTGAAGGAGTCTGACAGGATTCCCAGATTGAGAA
>JABUQX010109951.1:15000-17500 GCA_015478945.1 Trachelipus rathkii | reverse complement strand
TATATATATATATAGATATATATATATTATATACGTATATATATATATCTATATATATATAATATTATATAATATATAATATATATTATATATATATATATATATATATATATATATATAGACTAAATATCATAATATATATATATATATACTGATATTTATTATATAGATATATAGATAAATATATATTTATATAAATATATTAAATTATATTATATATACTATATAAATATTATATATTATATAATATATATATCTCAGCATATATGGATGTACTATATACTATATATATAATATACTATATATATATATACATATATATTATTATATATATATATATATATATATATATATAATCTATTATATTAATATATATATAAATTACTATAATATTAATATATATATAATATGTGTGTGTGTGTGTGTGCTGGGTTGTGTGTGTGTTGTGTGTGGGCAGTAATTTTCCAACGGTCAAAACCGGCAATACATTGCTGGTCCAATTTTAGTGCGTTAAAAAAAAAAAAAAATAATAAAAAAAATAATAATAACATAATAAAAAAAAAGACCCTCTAGGAATGAAACAAACTTGAAAAAAAGCTATTAAGTTCTTGAAAATTTTCGTATTATTCTATGAATATGTAAATTACAAAAAGGAAAATGATTTCCCGACCTAATTTTCATTGAAACTTTTCCATGAAATGTTGAACATGAACGGTAAGGAAAAAAAGGGGAAAAACTACGGCCTAATAAATTAAAAAAATGACACTAAAGAATTACTCATGGGGCCCCGTATTATTTGATATCTCTATAAGCATATTGAAAATATCCAGCGTTTTTAACTATAGAGGGTTTCATGTCGGTCCGTTGCGGTCGGTGTGGTGCGGGGGCGGTGCGGTGCGGCGCGGTCCGGTACCGGATGCGGTGCGGTGCGGTGCCGGTGCACGTGCCTTCTGCGGCGGTGCGGCTGCGGGTGGCGAAAGTAATTACCTTAATTACTGCTTTAAGGCGAGTGGTGCGCTCCCTCCTTTGCGATACTATATATATATATATATATATATATATATATAAATATATATATATATATATATATATATATATATACTATATATATATATATATATCATATATTATATATATATAGTATATATATATACTACTATATATATATATATAAAGAGAGAGAGAGAGAGATGAGAGAGAGAGGAGAGACGAGAAGAGAGAGAACGAGAGAGAGAAAGAGAGAGAGAGAGAGAGAGAGAGAGACGAGAGAGAAGAGAGGAGAGAGAGAGGAGAGAGAGAGAGATTCTTAGTCTACAAAATTTTATAGCCTTCGATAATAGCCAAGCTTCAATAAATCTTTATAATACAAAATGGAGAGGAGATGAGAACAGAGACATTGATAAGAAGAAAGATTAAAAAGAAGTTTATGTCATCTTGAGTAAGAAAATACTCATTCAGTAAGCAGGGTTGGATTAATTTTGGGAATGGCTTGCCGCAGTAAGTTGTTTCACAGGCAGATTTTAAGAAAAGGATTAGATAAATCACTAAATGGATGTAGGGTATAAGTATAGATAAACAAGCCTAAGCCTTAAAATTCGATTATAAGTGGTGTAGTACTGTAAGTATTATTTTAAAATTTTTGGGGGCAGTGGTACGGGTTTTGAATGTTAGACTAATGACGGCATCAATTTGAATCCATTCTTAGTTAAATGAAAATATTTTGCTTGTGTAATTATTAGCATGTAGGGTGTTAAAAACCATTTCAGAAATATGGCCAATGTAATAATTTTTGAAATGGGAATAATTGCATGGACAAGCCCTTGTGACTTTCGTTGTTCTCTATTTCTTTATATATGTTCTTTTAAAAAAGAAGCCCGAATAAGAAAAAGCGCGCGCATTTTCAAACCACACGCGGTCTTCTCCTTCGACTCCCCCATGATTTTTTGAAATAAAAATTCCCCCCTATCTTCCCATCGAAGTTTAATAAATTTTTACAACCTTCCCCAACTATTTGATCCCCAGAACCTCCCCACAGTACCCCTGCTCCTCGTACTCGTAATATAATATATATTATATATATATATATATATATATATATATATATATTATAATATATATATATATATATACTATTATATATTAATTAACATTAGAATTATAGAGACAGTAAGAAGCCACATGGGCATGTCGAGACTGTCCATCATCAATAATATATATTTATATATATATATAGAATATATATAATTATAATATATATAATATATATTATATATATATATATATATATATAATATAATATATTATATATATAAGTACATATATATATATATATAATGTATATATATATTATATATATTATATATATATATTAGATATATATATATATATATATATATAGTATACTATTATATATATAAATATATATATACTATATATATAAAATTATATATAGTATATATAGATATAGTATATATATATTATATACTATATATATATATAT